>JAMKPZ010000339.1:0-97033 GCA_024699675.1 Amphibolis antarctica
AATGTGTGTTTGTTTTGAAGTTTTGTACAAATTGTTTTTAGTTTACTATTTTTGATGTGTTTCTGCTAACATCTAACTTCTAACAAGTTTCTCTAACAGATTTTTCACTAACTCACTAACAACTAACCTTGTTTTCACTAACAACTAACTTCGTTTGTACTAACACTAACTTTGTTTTTTGTATATCTCACTCTTTAATTGCAGTTTTGTTTGATCCTTTCTAACATTCGATGTTTTTATTAACTTTACTCGTTGTATGCCTATTCTTTGGTTCAACTTCTTATGATTGAGCTAGATGACCTATTTTATAAGTGTACCCTCTCTTTCATCCGGCTATCACCCAGAAGCCCATGGGTTTCCATCGACCCCACCGTCAGATGGACCGAGGTATAGAGAATTGAAAGGTGTTTGTGTGAGCGCATCACCATGTGGGGGGGATGGCTTGTTGAACGGAGTCGTCACCTTATTTTTGGGTAGAAAACAAGGAAAACCGGATGGGGAAGTGTCCTTCCACCATCGAAATGATAAAAATCGCGAGAATGACATAAAATTGTGTAACGCTATATGAAACAAGAGAGAACTGGATATGGGGCTCAGGGTACTGTTGGGGAAGGTGTTAGGCACCCCTAGATAGTCCGAGTAATCCTGGCCTCTCTCCAGCTTTAAAAACGGAAAACTACGACAATCAGTCTGGCCACACATGGCCTCATCCTAGAAGGCTTTCTAGGACATCGGGAGGAATAGTCTTATCCCTTCCGATGAAAGTAAGTGAGGGTCGACCAATGCGAGGATTCGCATGGGGTCTGATGATAAACGGGAGAGAGAAAGACACAATGGTTACCATTACGGACTTTTTAGCTGAAGAGCTGAAGGTCGGGTGAGGCAGTTGACTGGGCCGCCGGATAGCCGGCTAAAGGTACCGACTGCCGTGTCATATTCCCCCTCCTTGACTGGGGGCAAGAATTCATGTCCCCCGCTTGGCCAGGGTTGGCACAGATGCATGTCGGTGGCCTCGTGGAAGACTTTCCAGGGCATCGGGAAGAATAGTCTTATCCCTTCCGGTGAAAGCAAGTGAGGGTCGACCAATGCGAGGATTCGCATGGGGTTCGATGATAAATGGGAGAGAGAAAGACACAGTGGTTACCATTACGGACTTTTCAGCTGAAGAGCTGAAGGTCGGGTGAGGCAGCCGACTGGGCCGTTGGACAGCTGGCTAAAGGTACCAGTTGCCGTGTCATATTCCCACTCCTTGACTGGGGGCAAGAATTCATGTCCCTCGCTTGGCTAGGGCTGGCACGGACGCATGTCGGTGGCCTCGTCCCAGAAGCCTCTTTAGGGCATTGGGAGGGCAGCTTTGGTCCTCCCAGTAAGAGGAAACCGTCGGGGTGTACATACTAATATACCCGGACGGCCGATGTTGGCAAGCATGCATGCCGGCGACCTCATCCCGGAAGCCTTTTCGGGGGATCGGGAGTGTAGTTTTACTCCTCCCAGAGATTGGGAACCATCGGGTCGTACATGCTCGTACGCTCGAATGGCCGACACCGACAAGGATGCATGTCGGTGGCATCATCCCGGAAACCTTTCTGAGGCATCGGGAGGTGGTCTTACACCTTCGTGGAGAAACGAGAACCGTCGGGTCGTACATGTTCGTACACCTGAACGGCCGACACTGGCAAGGATGAATGCCAACGGCGTCATCACGGAAACATTTTCGAGGCATCGGGAGGTGGTCTTACACCTTCCCGGAGAAATGAGAATCGTCGGGTCATACATGTTCGTACCCCTGAACGGCCGCCGCCGGCAAGGATGCATGCCGGCGGTGTCATCCCGGAAACCTTTCTGAGGCATTGGGAGGTGGTCTTACACCTTCCCGAAGAAACGAGAACCGTCAGGTCGTACACGTTCGTACGCCCAAACGGCCACCGCCAGCAAGGATGCATGCTGGTGGCGTCATCCCGGAAACCTTTTTGGGGCATCGAGAGGATAAACTTACACCTCCCAGAGAAATGAGAACCGTCAGGTCGTACATGTCTATACGCTCGAATGGTCGCCGCTAGCAAGGATACATGCCTGTGGCGTCATCCTGGAGGCCTTTCCAGGGCATCGGGAGGATAAACTTACACCTCTCAGAGAAATGAGAACCGTCGGGTCATACATGTCTGTACGCCCGAACGGCCGCCGCTGGCAAGGATACATGCCGGTGGCATCATCCCAGCGGCCTTTCCGGGGCATCGGGAGGGTGGACTTACACCTCCCAGAAAAATGAGAACCGTCGGGTCGTACATGTCCGTACGTCCGAACGGTCGCTACCGGCAAGGATGCATGCCGATGGCGTCATCCCGGAAACCTTTCCGAGGCATCAGGAGGGTAGTCTTACACCTCCCGTAAAAAATATGCTGAAAACAGATAAAAACCGTAAAACACGTGGGGAAACTATGAGTTTCGTCGTAAAAGGACCTGACAAAGGGGTCGCGACCGAACCGAACTCGACCGTGCTGGGTGGATTCACCCAGTTGGGAGGGAGGCTGCCGGTACCTTCGAAAATGCATCCGAAGGAATGACATCCGGGCATGTCCCCCAACCTTTTCCTTTGCATGGGAAAGGTCTTGCACGGTCGGGGCTCGGGAAAAATGTTGTTAAATCATACGTAAGACCACGAGGAAGGAGGTGCTTACTTGCAACGAGTCGTCGTCGGTGATCGGAAGTCCTCGCTCTGGTGCGGCTAGAGGGCGTCGGGGCTCTCGGCACCTCTTCTCCTTTAGAACCTCCAACTGGCGTCTTCTCCAAGGGGTCTCAGCATGCCTTCATGCGAAGGGGAGGCCCTCTTTTTATAAAGGGTCACCTTCTGTACCCTCTCTTTCATCTGGCTATCACCCAGAAGCCCACGGGTTTCCACCGGCCCCACCGGCGGATGGGCTGAGGTACAGAGAATTGAAAGGTGTTTGTGTGAGCACATCACCACGTGGGGCGGATGGCTCATTGAACGGAGTCGCCACCTTATTTTTGGGTAGAAAACAAGGAAAACCGGATGGGAAACTGTCCTTCCACCATCGTAACGATAAAACCACGGGAACCACGTAAAATCGTATAACACGAGAGAACTGGATACGGGGCTCAGGGTACTGTTGGGGAAGGTGTTAGGCACCCCCAAATAGCCCAGGCATTCTCGGCCTCTCTCCGGCTCTAAAACGGAAAACTACAACAGTCAGTCCAGCCGTCCATGGCCTCATCCGGAAAACCTTCCCGGGCATCGGAAGGGATAACCTCATCCAATCCAGTAAAAGGAACGAAGATTGAACAAAGTGGGGTTTCACACCACTCCGGAAGGATGCCTCCAGTTCAGCTATCCTCTGTAGTAGTTGTCCTTGAAGGTCGGGCACTAGGGTGGCAGCAGTGGTGGCTGCTGGTTGGAGTGGCGGTGGGCTGAATTGGTCGGCGACAGGAGTGGTGACAATGTCGTATTCTTCCGTGTGTCGCCTCTCCGGGACATAGATGGTTGGCCTGGGGGGGATTACTAAACCGATCCCTTGCTGTTGATAGCGTGCCAACTGGTGAGCCAGGAGGGTTTGCTTGAAATGTCCAGGTCGAGGTGGTAGGAAGGCGTTGGCCGCTCCTATGCCCTCAGTGTTCGAGGGTGGTTGGTAGGATAGGCTGGTGCTCCATGCAGGAGAAGTAGGTGGCACAGGATGCACTGTGGCATTATCGAATGCCACAGCTGCAGACATATCTGGCGCCCTTGGTTGGTCCGGGATTCCGACAGGCATGATGACAGACCGGGTGAAGTTCGTCTGGGTGACGACAGGCGGCACGATGGAAGGGGATGATCTGAATGCCCTGTGGAACCGGTGGCCATGGCTCTTGCTTGCGAGCGAGTCAGGACAGGGGGAGCCAGCAGGGTCTGGAACCTGCAGGGCAGAGGCCTGTGTGGAGACGGTACCGAGAGAATTCGCAGGGGTCCGTAAAGATCTGCAGGGATACCAAAGAAGGGTGATATGGTTCAATGCATTTGAAAGTGGCTTTGCTTAGCAAATGTGACAAGTATATAAAAAATCCTAACAAAAAAATAAAAGACTGATTATAAAAGAGCCGTACGAGCGAAAGTTTGAGTCACTTAATCGACAAAATGCAGCAAGTTTCCCCAGCAAAGTCGCCAAAAATCTATACCCTCTCTTTCATTCGGCTATCACCCGGAAGGCCACGGGTTTCCACCGGCCCCGCCGGCGGATGGGCCAAGGTACAGAGAATTGAAAGGTGTTTGTGTGAGCGCATCACCACGTGGGGCGGATGGCTCGTTGAATGGAGTCGCCACCTTATTTTTGGGTAGAAAACAAGGAAAACTGGATGGGAAAGTGTCCTTCCACCATCGTAACGATAAAACCATGGGAACCACGTAAAATTGTATAACACAAGAGAACTAGATACAGGGCTCAGGGTACTGTTTGGGAAGGTGTTAGGCACCCCCAAACAGCCCGGGCATTCTTGGCCTCTCTCCAGCTCTAAAATGGAAAACTACGACAATCAGTTCGGCCGTCGATGGCCTCATTCGGAAAACCTTTCCAGGCATCAGAAGGGATAACCTCATCCAATCCGGTAAAAGGAAAGAAGATTGAACAATTCGGGGTTTCACACCGGATCTGGTGGTGAATGGGGGAGAGAAAGATATGAAGGTCACCCTTACGGACCTCTTAGTAGAAGAACTGAAGGATAGGTGAGGCAGCCGGCTGGGTCACCGGACAGCCGGCTGAACATACTGGCTACCGCATCATATCCCCCCCTCCCTTTGATTGGAGATGAGAACTTACGTTACCACTTGGCTAGGGTCGGTACGGATGCATGCCGGTGGCCTTGTCCCGGTAGGGTGTCTTCACTTCTTCGGAAATTAGGAACCATCAGGTCGTACATTTGTATACCCGAACGGCCGCCGCTGGCAAAGACGCATGCCAGAAGCGTCATCCCGGAAATCTTTCCGGGGCATCGGGAATGTAGACTTACATTTCCTGAAAAATAGGGATCGGCTGCCGATTTGGTATATCGGTTTGCCAGCGACGAACCGGCTGGATCTTGGAACCATCTACCCAAAAATGGGTTTTCGGGGAGCCAGCTACCGGCCGTTTGTGTCAGCTTGCCGATGGCAGGCCGGCTAGTTCCCCGAGCCAACGGGGGTTTTGGGGAGGACCCAGACTTCCTAGATGACGGGAACCGCCAAGTCATATTTCTTCGTACACCCGATCGGCTACCGTCGGCAAGGGTGCATGTCGGAGGCGTCGTCCCAGAAATCTCTCTAGGGTATCGGGAACGTAGACTTATATTTTCTGGGGAATGGGAACTGCTGGGTTGTGCCTCTCGTACACCCGGACGGCTGTTGCCGGCAAGGGTGCTTGTCGGAGGCGTCATTCCGGAAATCTTTTCGGGGCATCGGGAATGTAGACTTACATTTCTCGGGAAACGGGAACCGCCAGGTTGTACATCTCATACACCCGGACGGCTGCCGCTGACTAGGATGCATGCTAGAGGTGTCATCCCGGAAATATTTCAGGGGCATCAGGAGGGTAGACTTACGTCTCCTAAAAAACAGGAACCGCCAGGTTGTACTTCTTGTACACCCGGACGGCTGCCGCCGACAAGGATGCATGCCGGAGGCGTCATCCCGGAAATCTTTCCGGGGCACCAGGAGGGTAGACTTACGCCTCCCAGAAAATGGGAACCGCCGGGTCGTACTTGTTCGTACACCTAAACGGCCGCTGCCGGCGAGGATACATGTCGGAGGCGTCATCTCGGAAATCTTTCTGGGACATCGGGAGGGTAGAATTACGCCTCTCAGAAAATAGGAACCATCGGGTTGTACTTTTCGTACACCTAAACGGTCGCCACCGGCAAGGATGCATGTTGGAGGCGTCATCCCAGAAATCTTTCCGGGGCATCGGGAATGTAGACTTACATTTCTCGGGAAATGGGAACCGCCGGGTCGTACTTGTTCATACTCCCGAACGGTCGCCGCCGGCAAGGATGCATGCCGGAGGCATCATCCCGGAAATCTTTCCAAGGCATCGGGTGGGTAGATTTATGCCTCCCAGAATGCGGTGATCGGATAACAAAAAAAAGCATAAAACCTATTGGGAAACTCAGAGTTTCCACGTAAAAAGACCCGACGAGAGGGTCGCGACCGAACTGAAATCGACCGTGCCGGGTAGATTTTCCCGGCCAGGAGGACGACCATCGTTACCTTCAGGCGTATTTCCGAAGGAATGATACCCGGGTCCATGCTCCGACCTTTCCCTTGCATGGGGAAGGTGTTACATGGTCGGGGCTCGAAAAAGACATCATGAAAACATACATAAAATGACGAGGACGGAGGGACTTACCTGCAGGGAGTCATCGGTGGGGGTCGGAAGCTCTCACTTTGGTGCGGTGAGAAGGCGTCGGGGCTCCGAGCATCTCTCCTCCTTCAGAACCTCTAGTCAGCGTTTCCTCCGAGGACCAAATGCGTGTCGAGCGTCTCCCACGTTTGTACGATGGTTTCTCTGAGAGGTGGAAGCTTGGGTTTTTCGGAGGGGGTACCCCTTCTTTTATAAGGGGTCACCTTCCCTCTTTGGGGGGACCTAGAGATGGAAGGTGGCACATGTCTCGGTTCGATTACGCGGTCTACGTAATTGATTGATTTGCGAGATTTAAGTAATTAAATCCTGTCGTATCTCCTAATTGATTCGCCTTACCTTTCTGGGTAGTTACCCGGCAGCCGCTACGTGGCAGGTGGATGCAAGTTAGTTCTATCCGGCTACCTCACGAAAGGGGAATATCTTGGCAAAAATGGGTTTTCGGGGAGCCGGCTGCCCACCCATTTGCGCCAATATGGGTTTTAGGGAACTGGCCTGTCGGCGGCGAGCCGGCTGCTTCCCCCACCCATTTGCACCAATATGGGTTTTGGGGAACCGGCCTACCGGCGGCGAGCCGGCTGCTTCCCCCACCCATTTGCGCCAATATGGGTTTTGGGGAACCGGCCTGCCGGCGGCTAGTCGGCTGCTTCCCCCACCCATTTGCGCCAATATGGGTTCTGGGGGAACCGGCCTGCCAGCGGCTAGCCGGCTGCTTCCCCCACCCATTTGCGCCAATATGGGTTCTGGGGAACCGACCTACTGGCGACTAGCCAGCCGCTTCCCGGGCTCTTCTGTTCAAGCATGGGGGTCAACACCTTCCTTCTTTGGGGGGATCCAAAGATGGAACCCGGCGCATATCTCGATTCAATCACGTGGTCCACGTGATTGATTGATTGCGAGATTTAAGTGATTAAATCTTGTTGTATCTTTCAAATTGATTCGCTTTACCTTTTTGGGTAGTTAACTGGCAGCTGCTACGTGGCAGGTGGATGCCGGTCGGTTCTATCCGATTACCCCACAAAGGGGAGCGTGTTGGCTTAGTTGGGGGGATTTGGGGAGCTGGCTGCTGGATTTTTGTAACGGTATGCCAGCGGTGGGTCAGCTGGCTCATCGATCCGTCTGTTCAAATGTGGGCTTTGGGGAGCCAGCTGTCGAATTTTTGTACTGGTATGCCGGTGGCTGGCTGGCTGGCTGGCCCCCCGAACTATCTGTTCAAATGTGGGCTTTGGGGAGCCGACTGTCGGATTTTTGTATTGGTATGCCGGCGGTTGGCCAGCTGGTCCCCCGAACTATCTATTCAAATGTGGGCTTTGGGAAGTCGACTGCCAGATTTCTGTACCGGTATGCCGACGGCTGGTCCCTCAAACCATCTTGTTCAAATGTGGGGTTTGGGGAGCCGGCTGGCCCCCCGAACCATCTGTTCAAATGTGGGCTTTGGGGAGTTGGCTGCCAAATTTTTGTACCGATATGTCGGCAGCTGGCTGGCTGGCCCCCTGATCCATCTCTTTAAGCATGGGGTCAACAGAATGCCCCCCCCTAGGCGAGGTTGTATGACCTTGGTGGAAGGAAACCGACATCCTAGGGTTGAATGACCCTCCATGCGTGAGTGGTAAGCCATGCAAGGTTTCGCACTTTGTGAATCATCTATCGCTGGTTATAAAATAGAGTCTGGCTTACACTCTCGGTCACCTAACCGAGAGATGCCATGAGTGGTGTTAGCCAGCTAGTTGTATGGTAGCCACCTTGTGGGTGCCAGCAACCGAGTGACGAGGTGAAAAGTGTTTGCATGCTGTGTCCGAAAGCTGGTGTCGGCATCACGTTGTACTTTCCTTGATTTTAGCTCCTAGCTGGTTGGTTGCACGGCAGCCACCTTGTGGGTGCTGGCAACCGGGGGTGACGTGAAAGGCTTCATGTGCTTGATTTGCGAAAGCTATCATTGATGCAGTGAATAGTCACGTCGTACTTTCCTCGATTTTACCTCCCAGCTGGTTGGTTGCGCGGTAGCCACCTTGTGGGTGCTGGCAACCGAGTGGTGATGTGAAAGGCTTCACGTGCTTGCTTTGCGAAAGTTGTCATTGATGTAGTGAATAGTCACGTCGTACTTTCCTCGATTTTACCTCCCAGCCGACTGGTTGCGCAGCAACCACCTTGTGGGTGCCGGCAACCGGGTGGTGACGTGAAAGGCTTCACATGCTTACTTTGCGAAAGCTGTCATTGATGCAGTGAATAGTCACGTCATACTTTCCTCGATTTTACCTCCCAGCTGGGTGGTTGCGCAGCAGCCGCATTGTGTGTGCTGGCAACCGAGTGGTGACGTGAAAGGCTTCACTTGCTTCATGCAACTTTTTCAATTTTCCTCCCTCTTTCTTGATTTTCGTGTAACTTTCTCGGTTCCCATGTAGCTGTCGTACCATTTAAAGTTGTCAGGAATCATTTCAGCTTTCTTGATTTTCATTCAACCGATTTTTGAACCAGTTGCCACCTTGTCTGGCCGGAATCTGGGTGACGGTTTTCCTATAAATAGGAGGTGAGGTCGTTTGAAATTTTTCATCTTCTCCTCTCGTTTTCCTCCATCGCTGGTCTCTCTCCCTCAACTTTTCTTCATCCTTCTATTCTCCTTCAACCTTACGATGCCTCGCACAAAGAATGTTACCGGCCATGTCCGGCGACCAGCTACTGGGGCGTTCAGGTCCCGGAGGTCGTTTGAAATTTTTCATCTTCTCCTCCCTAGAGTTCGCGGCGTCGGATGTGCTACAAGATGATGGTGGACTGACAACGGCGTCTCCCTGGGACTTCGTCGGTGCCGCTGGAAATCCCTGCGTGAATTCGTAGAGGTGTTTGCATGGGATTATGAAGACATGCCTGGTTTGGATGAATGGGTAGTAGTCCACCGATTGCCCCTCAAACCGGGAGCCCGACCTGTGAAGCAAAAAGCTCGACGAATGAGATAGGTATAGGGCCCAGAAGCTGAAGGAAGAAGTCCACAAGCAGTTGAAAGTCCGATTCCTCCAGCCTGTCTTCTACCCAGAATGGGTGGCAAACATGGTACTCGTCCCAAAGAAAGACGGGCGAGTACGCATGTGTGTCGACTATCGGGACCTCTACAAAGCTAGCCCCAAGGACGACTTCCCACTACCACACATAGATGGCTTGGTAGATGACGCCGCCAAGTATGGGGTATATTCCTTCATGGATGGATTCTCTGAATACAATCAAATCCTCACGCCGATCTGCGAACCTTTCTTCAAGCTGTTGAAGAAAAACGTCAGCTTCACATGGACGACAGAATGCCAAGTCACTTTCGACAACATCAAGCATCAATTGTCCTGACCGCTGGTTCTCGTGCCACGTCACCCCGGACGACCACTTTTCCTCCATGGGCGCAGTATTGGGCTAGCATGACACCACCGGCAGAATCGAGCAGGCCATATACTACCTCAGTAAAAAGTTTACCAAGGTAGAAGAATGGTATGAGCTGATTGAAAAGTACTGTCTCTCGCTCGTCTAGACGGTGAAAAAGTAGAGAAACTACCTGGTGGTCTATCCAGTTTTGTTGCTCAGCCGCCTAGATCACCTGCAATACCTCTTTGACCAGCTAGCCTTGGTAGGCAGGTGCGTGAAATGGCAAATGCTCCTTGCAGAATTCGACATCCGGTATGTATCCCAGAAATCCATGAAGGCCCAAGCCATGGCTGACCAGCTGGCACACCAGCCCTTACCAGATTACCAACCGTTGGAGGACTCATTCCCAGATGAGCCCATCTTCGCCATCAACGAGCCGAATCCAGACCAACTAGATCTGGACCAGCCAGGTTCTGACCAACCAGAACCCCTCATCTTATACTTTGATGGAGTGGTCAACACTAAAGGCCGCGGGGTAGGGGTCGTCCTAGTGGATCCCCAAGGACGAATGCTACCCATAGCCAAGCGACTTCTGTTCACATGCTCGCACAACAAGGCGGAGTACGAGGCTTGCGTCATTGGGCTACAACTCGCATTGGAACTCTGGGTCACCCACCTACGCGTATTCGACGACGCCATGCTGGTAATCTCTCAAACCCTCAACAGGTGGAAAACCCGAGACCCCATGCTCTAGCCGTACCAGGAACTCGTATTGCAATTAGCAAGCAACTTCCAATTCGTCCATTTCCAACATGTCGGCCGCAAGCATAACCCGTACGCAAACGCTCTGGCCGTCCTAGCATCATGGGTAGCAGTCAAGGAGGGTTGAAGCGTAGCCATAGAAGTCACAACACTTTACCAACCGGCCTACAATGAAAACATCTACCGCCTCACAGAAGTACTTGAGCAGGCAGACATTAGACCCTCGACTCTGCATCCGGCTAGCCGCCCTAGCAACCGGCCAACTATCGACTAATATACAGAACCGGCCCCAATCGATGAACTAAACAATGCAAACTCCAGGTCCCTAGATAGCGGACTGGAAAACTCACAGCAAGAAAATTGCCCTTGGTATTCAGACATACAAACCTTCTTGGAGACCAGAGAGTTCCCATCAGAGGCTACCACCCAAGACAGATGTACGTTGTCAAGACTGGCAGCCGGCTACGTCTTCAGCGGGGGACAGCTCTACAAAAGATCTCACAACCAGACTCTTCTCTGGTGCGTAACCTCACCCGAGGCATGTACGGTTATGTAGGAAATCCATGAAGGTGTCTGTGGATCCCACATGAATGGGATCCTCCTGGCGAAAAAGATCATGCTCCAAGGCTACTACTGGAGCACAATGGAGGTAGACTGCATCACGTACGTCCGTCACTGTCACCAGTGCCAGGTACATGGGAACCTCATCCATGCGCCCCCCAAGGAATTATACAACATGGCTTCCCCTTGGCCATTCTCCATGTGGACCTTGGATGTGGTAGGCGAGATTAAGCCGACGGCCACCAACAGACACCGATATATACTGGTAGCCATCGATTACTTCACCAGGTGGGTGGAGGCAGTATCCTACAAGACAGTTACGGTAGCCGTCACCCAGAAGTTCTTGCACAACAACATCATCACCCGGTATGGCGTACCGTTCGAGGTGGTGACCGACAATGGCACCAACTTTACAGCCTAGCAGGTCATGAGCTATCTCGAGCAATGCCATATCCACCACCTAAGGGCGTCCCCGTACCGGCCACAGATGAACGGAGCGGTCGTAGCAGTTAACAAAACACTGGTTCGAATTCTCAAGAAGATGGTCCGAACACACAAAGATTGGCATGACCACCTCCCATACGCGCTCTGGGCCTACTGGACATCCCTGCGGACCGCCATCGGAGCAATGCCATATTTGCTGGTATACAGGTTTGAAGTAGTGTTTCCAGTAGAGGTAGAACTCCCGTCCCTTCGCATACTCAAAGAAGCAGCAAACTCTGATGACCAGTGGTTGGAATCGCACCTGTTAGAGCTCAACCTCCTAGACGAGAGAAGGTTGAGAGCCTTGGACCATGCCCAGACTTATCAGCGAAAGATGGCAAGGGCTTACAACAAGAAGGTTCATCCCTGACTCCTTATGTCTGGTGATCTTGTCCTTCACTCCATCTTCCCAATAGGTTCAACGGGAAAATTCTTCCCAAACAGGCGTGGCCTGTACGTCATCACCAAAACCCTCAATGGAGGGACCGCTTACCTTTTTGATGAAGCCACCCAACAAGAGTTTGGCCTGGTCAATATGTCACAACTGAAGAAGTTCTACCCATAAGACGAACTTAACCGGGAATCAACCCGGCTGCCACCCTTAGACAGGCCAACTGCCGACTTCTCAGACCGACACCCTGCCAGCGGACTGAGAGGCCAACTCCCTCATGTTTGTTCTGGGTCGCAACTCGTCGAAACATGCCTGCGTCCCCTCAGTCTCAGAACCATGAAACAACCAGCTCACCATTCATCAGAAGAAACACCAGCAAGCCAGAAAATGACCCGGCCATCATTCACAGCCTGTTGCCCAATACTTACACGCTCCACCATCCAACCAACCCACCACCGGCTACTACCTTTGACTTACCCGGCAGCCGCATCCACAGCCGGTGGTGAGAACAGTTTGCGGCAGCAGGCGGCACATCCGACTCAAGAAGTGCTATCCGGACCTCTGGGACAAACTACCGACCCTAGGAGTGACACCAACTACATCCAGATTTCTAGGTTGAAAATCTGAGTGCCCATCTTGTTTAACTCTGATGGCACAAAGATGGAACAGGGTGAGTAATTCAGGTTCGTCCTTATCCCCATGGTCTTTGCTGATTCTGAGTGGTTACGAGATACCGACGGGAGATCACTTCTCCCCTCGAATGAGTATCCAACCTCCCATTTTTGACCTAGCTCGAGTGCCACCCGACAATGAGGGAGATCACAACCTTTGGCTCCCTCTAGGTAAGGTATTCCCCATTGGTACACCAGCTGTGACAACATCGGGTTATTTTACTTCCCAACAGCATGTGGGGAGGGTTAGTAGCAATCTTTTATTTAGTTTTCTTATCTTCTATTTTGTAATAGAAAAGAACAAAAAAAAAAGGGAGAAGAAGAAAAGTTAGTGGCTAGAATCCTTCTTCAATAGAAAAGAAGAGAGAAAAGAAAAAAGAAAAACAAAACATAAAGAGAAAGAAAAAAAAAGAAAAGAGAAAAAGAAAAAGAAAAGGAAAAGTTACTTGTTGCTAGGTCTTGAAAGCATATGGACTCCTATGTAAGGGAAGGGTAGATCTTAGGATTCTGTCGTCTATTGGCAGTCCAATACCCAGCTTTGTCGCGATTGACCAAGTATCCCCTTCTTTTAGGGCTTGGCAACCCATCGAAGTTCGCTAATATAACCGGGTGCCGCAACCCATTTGCCGACACCCACTTCTCCTTTCTTTTCTCTTGTCCTAGGGCTTGACATCCCAGCTAAGTCATCGACGTTGGGCTTGGCATCCCGCTGAAAGTCGCTTCCACCCCCGGGTTTCGATGCCCACGTTTCCGGAACCCACACAACTCTATCTGCTATCTCTACAACCCCAGAGCGAACTCGTGAGGAAGAATCAACATAACATGGGCAGAAGGACAGCTCTCAGATCTCTGCTCTCGACCCATCTTTGTCGCCTGAGGGTCACTTCCGCTAGACAAGGAAATCACATTTCCAAACTCACATGCGTGAATGTCCAGCGGTTGTCTCTCGACGTGAGGTGAGACACCTTTCATTCCCCTGCAGGTCCAGATAGCACGATTGGGTCGAAACAGCTACCTTGTGCAGACCCCACCTCGAGCAACTACCTGGAAGCCCCTCTGCGAAATCAACAAAACAAAATACAGGAAAGAGAGTCACCAGAGAGTGTCCCAAACTCCCTCACGCAACTCACCACAGATATTCACGGATGAGAGGAGGGAACAACACTCCCTCCTCACCTTTGGAAACTAATATATGAATGAGTGTGCAGGTGAACAAGTCAGTCGGACAATTCAGCCAGTTGCCGCTTAGGAAGTACAGCCACCCGGACCAAAACCCGCATGAGACGAGATGTCATGCGGAAAAAGAAGGGGGCTGTCGGGTAAATCAACCGGCCGCCACCACCAAAACCCAGGGATGGTTGACTACTTAGCGCTACCTACGCCAGAACACTGACTATTGCATACAGGAAGAAGGAAAGCTCACCCATGCATGCCACCCCGCTCAGACAGCAGGATGCCCAGACCTCAACCTGCACGAGACGGAATGTCACACGGAAAAAGAATGGGGGGCTACCGGGTAAATCAGCCGGCTGCCACCACCAATACCCGAGGATAGTCGACTCCTCAACACTAACCTCTCCTCGCAGGAATGAATAAGGCCCCCACTCCTCGCTGAACTTGGATGGTTGCACGCCACGGCAAGGATCAGCGCCAAGCGAAATGTCATGCGGGAGAAGGAAGGGCCACCGGATGAAATAGCTGCCTCCCTGAAACCCATACTTAGACGTATGGATCGGGTGTCCAGCCGGCCCACCACCGGCAATCCGGCAAGAAGACCTGGCAACCGGCTCCCCAAAACCCATACTTAGACGTATGGATTGGGTGTCCAGTCGGGCAGCCGCCGGCAATCCGGTAAGAACACCCGGCAACCGGCTCCCCAAAAACCATACTTAGATGTATGGATTGGGTGGCCAGCCGGCCCGCCGCTGGCAATCCGGCAAGAAGACCTGGCAACCAGCTCCCCGAAACCCATACTTAGACGTATGGATCGGGTGACCAATCGACCCGCTGCTGGCAATCCGGTAAGAAGACCCAACAACTGGCTCCCCGAAAACCATACTTAGATGTATGGATCGGGTGGCCAGCCGGCCTGCCGCCGACAATCTGGCAAGAAGACCCGGCAATCGGCTCCCCGAAACCCACACTTAAATGTATGGATCGGGTGACCAGCCGGCCCGCTGCCAGAAATTTGGTAAGAAGACCTGACAACCTGCTCCCCGAAAACCATACTTAGACGTATGGATCGGGTGGCTAGCCGGCCCGTCGCCGGCAATCTGGCAACCGGCTCCCCGAAACCCATACTTAGACGTATGGATCAGGTGGCCAGCCGGCCCTCCACCGGCAAATCGGTAAGAAAACATGGCAACCGGCTCCCAGATTCACACCATTGTACAAACACTCTCACCGTGCCATTACTCCATATCTCACCCACATGCACAAATTCTTGAAGAAATAGTCAAGGCGAAAATTTCATTAAAGCAAAGCTGATGTTATTTATGATTCAAAGTACAAGCAGATACACAAGGCTATTCCTCGTTAGAAGTCCTCTGGGGGTCGAACCTCTAGGGGTCAAACGCCTGACGTTCCCGCCTCTACTGCTCTCGTGCTGCCTCCCGGTGCTCCATTCGCTCCACCAAGCAGATCAACCGGTCCTCGCTGCTCATTAGCCGGATGAGAACTTCATCTCGAGCATTGAGACGCTCCACCGCCGTACGCAAGCAGTCGACGAGATCTGGGTCCGAAGAAGACCTGCCGGAAGAAGCAGAAGCAGTGGGCCAGTGCCCGGTGGACTGCCCGTTGGACGACGAGCTGGTCCGCTTCGAGGGGAGCCTCTCGTATCGGCACAGATCGACCGACGTAATGGGCCGGGCTTGGAGCGGAACCTTCTACCGGCCCTTGGTTGAAATGCGAAGGAAGTTGGCCAGTTCCACCATCACCTCGCCGAACAGCAATTGGCTGGGAGGCCACCGGCCCAGGATGATCACGCCACGCATCTGGTGCCGAACCACAGCCACCTAGTTCACCTGACAACCTGTTATCACCGCGAAAGTTGTGAGATAGGTTGCCACACTAATCTTGTCCCAGTGTCCTCCCTTTGGGAGGATCATGTTGTTAAGGACGAAGGAAACAAGGTGGGCAACGGGGTTCAGGTCCTGGGCCTTGACGACCCGTTGGTCAAGGTCAGCTTCCGCAGCAACTGCCGCGTTGATGTCGCCGATGCTCCAAGGAAGGCTTGGTAGGGGAGAGAAGATGTCCAGGCCGGTGAAGTGGAGGCTCAACACCTCAAGCGGGAGCCCGTCGGAGAATTCCACTGGCCCGGACTGAATGCCCAAGACGAGTTGTGACTCCACCTCTGAAAGGTTGGAGTACATCTTGGCTACTAGATCGAGGACGGTCTCCACCCAACGGATGTCCCGGACGAAGGGAAGCAGGCCCTACTTGGCGAACAACTACTCCACCTCCAGCAACTAGTCGAAGCTAGCCGGCCTGCCGTATAAAACAGTCTTTACGGCCAGGCGGCCATCGACGGGGAATGTCAGCTCCTGGTCAGTTTTGGGGGGAGACACACTGTAGACCCCCATGCTTGACCAGAAGAGCCGGGGAAGCAGCTGGCTCCCCAAAAACCCATTTTGGCCAACATATTCGCCTTTCGTGTGGTAGCCAGATAGAACTAATCGGCATCCGCCTGCCACGTAGCGGTTGCCGGGTAACTACCCAGAAAGGTAAGGCAAATCAATTAGGGAGATACGACAAGATTTAATCACTTAAATCTCGCAATCAGTCGCGAATCACGTGATTAAACGAGGCTACCCCCTCCCAAAAACCCAAGCTTCCACCTCTCGGAGAAACCATCGTATGGACGCGGGAGACACTCGGCACGCTTTTGGCCCTCGGAGGAAATGCCGACTGGAGGTTCTGAAGGAGGAGTGACGCTCGGAGCCCCAACGCCTTCTCATCGCACTGGAGCAAGAGCTTCCGAGCCCCACCGACGACTCCCTGCAGGTAAGTCCCTCCATCCTCGTCGTTTTATGTATGTTTTCACAATGTCTTTCCCGAGCCCCGACCATGTAACACCTTCCCCATGCAAGGGAAAGGTCGGAGGACGAACCTGGGTATCATTCCTTCAGAAATACGCCTGAGGGTACCAGTGGCCATCCTTCCAGCCAGGTAAATCTACCTGGCACGGTCGATTTCGGTTCGGTCCCGACCCTCTCATCGGGTCTTTTTTACGTGGAAACTCTGAGTTTCCCAATAGGTTTTACACCTTTTTTTTATTATCCGATCACCGCATTCCAGGAGGCGTAAGTCTACCCTCCGATGCCCCGGAAAGATTTTCAGGATGACGCCTCTAGCACGTATCCTTGCTGGTGGCGGCCGTTCGGGCATATGAACAAGTACGACCTGGTGATTCCCATTTCCTGGGAAAAGTTAGTCTACATTCCCGATGCCCCAGAAAGATTTCCGGGATGACGCCTTTGGCAAGCATCCTTGCCGGCGGCGGCCATCCGGGTGTATGAGAAGTACAACCCGACGATTATCATTTTCTGGGAGGCGTAAGTCTACCCTCCCGATGCCTTGGAAAGACTTCTGGGATGATGCCTCCAGCATGCATCCTTGCCGGCAATGGCCGTCCGGGTGTATGAGAAGTACAACCCGACGGTTCCCATTTTTCGGGAGGCGAAAGTCTACCCTCCCGATGCCTCGGAAAGATTTTTGGGATGATGCCTTTGGCATGCATCCTTGCCGGCGGTGGCCGTCTGGGTCTACGAGAAGTACAACCCCACGGTTCCCATTTTCCGGGATGACGCCTCTGGCATGCACCCTTGCCGACGACAACCGATCAGGTGTACGAAGAAATATGACTTGGCGATTCCCGTCATCTGGGAAGTCTAGGTCCTCCCCAAAACCCCCGTTGGCTTGGGGAACTAGCCGGCACAAACGGCCAGCGACCGGCTCCCCGAAAACCCATTTTTGGGTGAATAGTTTGGGGAACGAGTCGGCCTGCCGCCGGTAAGCTAGCACAATCGACCGGCGACCGGCTCCCCGAAAACCCATTTTTGGGTGAATAATTTGGGGAACCAGCCGGCACAAACGACCGGTGACCGGCTCCCCAAAAACCCATTTTTGGGTGAATAGTTCAGGGAACCAGCGGACCTACCACCGGCAAGCCGGCATAAACGGCCAGTAGCTGGCTCCCCGAAAACCCATTTTTGGGTAGGTGGTTCGGGGAACTAGCCGGTCCATCGCCGGCGAACCGGTACAACAAGCCGGCAGCCGATCCCCGTTTTCCGGGAAATGTAAGTCTACATTCCCGATGCCCCGAAAAAATTTTCGAGATGACGCCTCCAGCATGCATCTTTGCCGACGGCAGCCGTCTGGGTATACAAACTTACGACCTGACAGTTCATAATTTCCGAAGAAGTGAAGACACCCTACCGGGATACCGGCCCTGGCCAAGTGGTAACGTAAGTTCTCATCTCCAATCAAAGGGAGGGGGGGGGGATATGACGCGGTAGCCAGTATATTCAGCCGACTGTCCATCGACATAGCTGGCTGTCTCACCCGTCCTTTTGTTCTTTTGTTGAGAGGTCCGTAAGGGTAACCTTCATATCTTTGTCTCCCCATTCACCACTAGATCTGGTGTGAAACCCCACATTGTTCAATCTTCATTCGTTTTACCAGAAGGAATGAAGTTATTCCTCCCGATCCCCTGGAAAGCTTTCCGGGATGAGGCCATGTGTGGCCAGACTGACTATTGTAATTTTCCATTTTAGAGCCGGAGAGAGGCCAGGAATGCCCGGGCTGTCTAGGGGTGCCTAACACCTTCCCCAACAGTACCCTGAGCCCTGTATCCTGTTCTCTCGTGTTACACGATTTTACGTGATTCCCGTGGTTTTATCGTTACGATGGTGGAAGGACACTTTCCCATCCGATTTTCCTTGTTTTCTACCAAAAAATAAGGTGGCAACTCCGTTCAACGAGCCATCCGCCCCACGTGGTGATGCGCTCACACAAACACCTTTCAATTCTCTGTACCTCGGTCCATCTACCGGCAGGGCCGGCAGAAACCCATGGGCTTCCGAGTGATAGCCGGATGAAAGAGAGGGTACAGATTTTTGTCGACTCCGCTGGGGAGACTCGCTGCGTTTTGTTGATTAAGTGGCTCAAACTCTCGCTCGTACGGCTCTTTTATAGTTAGTTTTTTATTCTTCCGTTAGGATTTTTAACATACTTGTCACATTTGCTATGCGAAGCCGCTTTCAAATGCATTGAACCATATCACCCTTCTTTGGTATCCTTGCAGATCTTTGCGGACCCTTGCAGATTATCTGGGCACCATCTCCTCGCACACATCTGTCGTTTGTAGGTTCCGGACCCCACTGGCTCCCCCTATTTTGACTAGCTCACAAGCAAGAGCCATGTCCACCGGTTCCGCTATGGCTTCCGGATCATCCCCTTCCATCACTACGGCAACCTCCGTGCCACTGTTCGTGGTCTTGGACCCGCTGCCGCCGATCGTCACCTGGACGAACTTCACTTGGCCTATCATCATGCCTGTCGGAATCCTGGACCAACCAAGGGCGCTAGATATGTCTGCAGCTGTGGCATTCGATAATGCCACAGTGCATCCTGCGCCACCTGCTTCTCTGGCCGTTGAAACTGAAGGTAATAGGCAAGCTCCCGCACGGAGCACCGGCCCGTCCTACCAACCACCCTCAAACAACGAGGGCATAGGGACATTTCGAGCAAACCCTCCTGGCTCACTAGTTGGCATGCTATCAACAGCAAAGGATCGGTTTAGTAATCCCCCCTGGCCAACCATCTGTGTCTCGGAGAGGCGACACACGAAAGAATACGACATTGTCACCACTCCCGTCGCCGACCAATTCGGCCCGTCGCCACTCTAGCCGGCAGCTGCCACTGCTGCCGCCCCGATGCCTGACCTGCAAGGAAACCTACCGCAGAGGATAGCCGAACTGGAGGCGTCCTTCCGGAGCATGAAGTTCGGCCCGCCGGAACCTTCTTGTTCCTTCCAAAACTTCTGTTTCTATCTCGAAGCGACGCTCCCTCCCGATTTCAAGATACCCAAACTGGTTAAATACAACGGGCACGGGGATCCTCGCGTGCACCTCCAGGCCTTTTGCAGAGACACGGCGGCATTGCAACACAAGGAGAAGCTCCTTGTCCGACTGTTCCAGAAATCTCTCCAAGGACCTGCTCTTTCCTGGTACATGTCCTTAGACTTAACAAAAATCTACACCTGGGAACAACTGGCATACATGTTCCAGGAACAATATGCATATAACTTGGACCTGGCACCAAAGTTGGAAGATCTTTGTTGCCTTCGCCAACGCAAGAATGAGCCGTTCAGTGGTTATGTCGGTAGATGGCGTGCCCTGGCATCCCAAATCTGGGACAAACCCGCAGAAGAAGACTCTCTCGACATAATTTTGTAGTGGGCTCAACCATCACTAGTAGCCCTTCTATGTATCCAGTCGTACTCAACTTTCTCCCAAGTGATCAAAGCTGGTAGCTGCCTAGAAGGATTCTTAAAGTCAGGGAGATTCTCAACTCTTCCATTCGGAGCCAACCTCGGAGGAAACATACGTCCCCGACCATCGGCCACGGGCGACAACATGGGGAACAACCGCGGCCCCCGGAGGAATGACAACATCCATCCATCTCTCATGAATGTTGTGGCAGCAGCACCACCACCATACCAACCACAACAGGTGTATGCCCCGACCCAGGAGTATCATCCGCCAGCAATCAACCCGGTTCAGCAGCCGGTCTACACCACCCAAGCGGCCCCAAATCAACAACCTTGGAGGCCCAAGGCTCCACACCCGGTAGCCGCATCCGATCCACTGGCTCACCGGCAGTGGCAAGTAATGTCCCTGACAACCTCTCATCAAAGAAACTAGGGACAAAGTGGAGATCGCACAGGTGTTAATCAACAACGCCCCAGTCAGCAACAGCGTGAACCGCGCCAGCTACCCCTGCAGCCGCAGCAGTCGCGCATAACGGAATACACGTCACTCTCTGAACCACTGAGCCAGGTATTCCACCAGGCCCAGGCACTGCTCACGCTCCCCCTATCAAACCGCCTCCAGCTGTTCTTCCTACCTGGTACAATTCGCAGTAGTACTGCGAATACCACAGGTTAGCCAGCCACGCAACGGACCATTGCCGGACACTGAGGTAAGCTATTCAGAGGTTTATCAACTCGGGCACCCTTGAGCTTCAACAGCCTCCCATACCCCCCGAGCCGACCCAGCATACCTTCCCAAATCATGCAGGAAACTCCGAGGTGAGTACTATCTTCTTAGGTGCCCGAAAGAGGCACCCGTTCGAAGGGTTCTGGCATATGTAGCTTGTTTCCACCTGTCCAACCAAGCACAGACAAGGGACAAAGAGATCCCTCCCTTCGGCACAGCCGCTAGAAGCAGGAACTCCCTGGCTGAACCCTGTCAACCTCATCCGTCTGGCCAACCACCCACCGACGCTTGAAGAACTCCAGCCATACTACCAACAACTCTGGTCCTCCATCCTCGCCATCAGTGGCCACCGGAGGAGGAGGAGGTCTTCAACGCCTACACCGCAACAGGCATCAGCTCCACCAGTAGGAAAATTCTTCATACGGGTGGTGCTTGCGGCTGCTGCGTCAAGAGAACCGGCTACCGCGTTAAGGGAGCTAGCCGCTAGGACAACCCTATGGGCTCAACCCAAGGTATTTCTCTACTCACCCACTACCCTAGTTAGGGCAGTCATCCCGGCGGTACTTCTAATCCCCAAAGCCTCAACCGCCAGCTTTGCTCCTTCGACCGACACTCCAGCTAGCACGGTCTCTCCAACGACTACAACGCTGATGCCACTCCAAGCCCACCTGGCAAAGCAACAAATCACGCTTGTGAATAGACCCCCTCCTCCAGTCGCACTCACTTCCGAACAGCACAAAGGCAAGGAGGTAGCCGTCTCACAACAGCCGTCCACAAGTACGGCTATAACCAGGTCTGGCCTGGTATATCAAGCAAAGCCACACCCTGGAGGGATCTCCATCCTGTGAGTAGCAGCACAAACTTCAACCAGCAGTACTGGCGGCCGCCTCCTCAGCACTGGCCGCCCAATCACGGCCACCCCCAGACTTGTCGATCCAGCTGCAGGGGATACGGGCAGACATCTGACTATGGGACCTGCTTCGATCCTCTACTGAACATTGGGGAACACTCCTTAAGGCATTGTAGGTGGGTAAAGTGGACCAAGGTCTCGCTCCCAGGGCCATAGAAGGAATGGTGGCCACGGTAACAATTCCATCCTTCGTCTATTTCTCAGACTTGGACCTCTCACCAGTTGGGACCGATCACAACTTGTCCTTGTACATCCGGGTACAATACAAAGACTGTTGTATCCCCATGGTAATGATCGACGACGGATCCAGGCTAAACCTGTGCCCGCTACAAGTCCTACACAAGCTGGGAATCAAAGAACAAGACTTGCTCCCTACCGACTGGGTGATGAGAGGATTCGACGGCACTCTTCACGAAGCCAAAGGTGAGGTCGTCCTTCCCTTCGTCATCGGACCACCCACCTTCGAAGTTCCTGTACATGTAGTAGACATTCCCCCAAGCTACAATCTCAT
This sequence comes from Amphibolis antarctica, assembly GCA_024699675.1. Taxonomy (NCBI): domain Eukaryota; kingdom Viridiplantae; phylum Streptophyta; class Magnoliopsida; order Alismatales; family Cymodoceaceae; genus Amphibolis; species Amphibolis antarctica. The sequence continues at coordinate 22,228 of JAMKPZ010000339.1, forward strand.
CCTGGGCCGTCCATTTCTCCACCAAAACTCCATCGTACCTTCCACCCTTCATAGGATGCTTAAGTTCCTATAGAAAGGGGAGGTCATCGTCATACTGGCAGAGAATTACTACCATCCAGGACAAACTGTAGCTGCTGTAGTGCCTTCCGGGTCGCAACAACTGACACCGGAACTGACCGTCACCTCACCACCAAGTCTGCAGAACCCAGCCGCCTTCGACTATCTATCTAGGCACATGGAACCCTGGGAGGACAACTCGCAGCCAAGCCAGGAGCTAGAGGATGGTTTGTTGCAACTGTTCGGAGAATCCCCATTATGCACTGAGGATCCAGCCCTCCACCAACCTCCCTCACCATCGCCCATCCTACAGGGAGGAATCTTCAAAATGAACGTAGCATCTGATTGGTTTGTACAGGGAAAGGAGATGACAAGGTGCACTCCTTCCCCCCCTCCTTCAACCTAGCACCACAACCCCCACCTAATGACCTAAGTGGGGACACTCTAGGCTTGCAAGTCATCAACGTCAAGAGGCAAGCCTGATGGCTTTCGGGCGAATCACGCCGGAACCTGCTCCTTCAACAGCAGGGCTTGGCATCCCACGCACAAGTGCGCTAGCAGTTGTGTCCTCAACAGCCACTGACTTGGCCACCTAGCCAAGTCAACCGGGGCTTGGCAATCATACCAAGTCTCTCGCTCGGCACAACAGACAATTGATCCTCCGGGCATCGGTTAAATCAACTGGAAACCATCAACCCTCATCAGGGGCGCCACATCATGGAGTTGGAGCAGCCAGCCTACTCAATCTGGGTGACCTTTTCCACAAGAAAAATACTAGCCAACATCACGGGGCAGAACTAGGGGCATTCTGCCCCTCCTCTGCCACTATCACTCAAGCAGGCGAATGTGACCAGTCTGCTGCCTTTCCGTTTGGGACTCCGTCCGGTTTCCGCCTCCTGTCCACCAGGCAGCCGGTTCCTCCCACCGGGACAGAACTAGGGGCATTCTGCCCTCATCCTCCTTGAACGCTCGGTAGCCAGAACAACAGATGGAGTCCGACGGCATGACACCTCAAGTAGACGGGTACGGCAGGTCCACCGCCGTCTCCCCTGAAGCACTCCCGAGGTCCACCACTACCTCAAACCGGCAGCTGGTCCACTTACCCAGCACCCAACCAGAAGACCATGGGCACCGCTCCCACCAGGTCCATCATCCAACGCCCTTTCAGCCCAAGGGCCAACAAGCCGCAGAAGACATCAACGATCCTTATCAAGACTCTGAAGAAGAAGGCCCATGGGTCCAACCACCCAAATCTACTGGCATAACGTCTACTGACGAAATCAAACTTGTAAACCTTGGGGATGAACAACATCCAAAAGAAACAAAAATTAGCAAAGAAGTGCCCGAGCCCTACCGGCAACAACTCCTCACACTCTTGCGTGAATTCGTAGAGGTGTTTGCGTGGGATTATGAAGACATGCCCAGTTTGGATGAACGGGTAGCAGTCCACCAACTACCCTTCAAATCGAAAGCCCAACCTGTGAAGCAAAAAGCTTGACGAATGAGACAGGAATGGGCCTAGAAGCTGAAGGAAGAAGTACACAAGCAGTTGAATGTCTGATTCCTCTAGCCTGTCTTCTACCCAGAATGGGTGGCAAACAAGGTACACATCCCAAAGAAAGACAGGCGAGTACGCATGTGTGTCGATTATTGGGACCTCAACAAGGCTAGCCCCAAGGACGACTTCCCACTACCACACATAGATGTCTTGGTAGATGACGCCGCCAAGTACGAGGTATATTCCTTCATGGAAAAATTCTTTGGATACAATCAAATCCTCATGGCAGAGGAAGACAAGGAGAAAACCGTCTTCACAACCCCCTGGGGCATCTTCTGTTACAGGGTGATGCCATTCGGGCTCAAAAATGCAGGTGCTACTTACCAAAGAGCCATGACCACCCTCTTCCACGACATGTTGCACAAAGAAGTCGAAGTCTACGTCGATGACATGGTAGTAAAGGCACGCACTCATCAACAACATCTCAAGCACTTAAGAAGACTGTTCGAGGGCCTAAAGAAGTACAAGCTCAGGTTGAACCCGTCAAAATCAATATTTGGGGCCACCACCAGAAAGCTCCTTGACTTCGTCATCAGCAAATAGGGAATTGAGGTAGATCTTGACAAGGCAAAAGCAATCTTAGACATGCCTCCCCTGCAAACGGAACAACAGATCCGGAGCTTGCTTGGAAGGCTATAGTACATCGCGCATTTCATCTCACGCCTCACGTCGATCTGCGAGCCCTTCTTCAAGCTATTGAAGAAAAACACTAGCTTCACGTGGACAATAGAATGCCAAGTCACCTTCGACCACGTCAAGCATCAACTGTCCTGGCCGTCGGTTCTCGTGCCACCTCACCCCGGATGACCACTTTTCCTGTACATGTCGGTAACAGCTTCCTCCATGGGCGCAGTATTGGGCCAGCATGACACCACCAGCACAATCGAGCAGGCCATATACTACCTCAGCAAAAGGTTTACCGAGGTAGAGGAACGGTATGAGCTAATTGAAAAGTATTGTCTCTCGCTGGTTTGGACGGTGAAAAAGCTGCGACACTACTTGGTTGTCTACCCAGTTTTGTTGCTCAGCCGCCTAGATCCCCTGAGCTACCTCTTTGACCAGCCAGCCTTGGTAGGCAGGTGTGTGAAATGGAAAATGCTCCTCGCAGAATTCGACATCCGGTACGTATCCTAGAAATCCATGAAGGCCCAAGCCATGGCCGACCAGCTGGCATACCAGCCCTTGCCAAATTACCAACCATTGGAGGATTCATTCCCAGATGAGCCCATCTTTACTATCAACAAGCCGAATCCAGACCAACCGGATCTAGACCAGCCAGTTTCTGACCAACCAGAACCCCATATCTTATACTTTGATGGAGCGGTCAACACTAAAGGCCGCAGGGTAGGGGTCATCCTAGTGGATCCCCAAGGAAGGATGCTGCCTGTAGCCAAGCGACTTCTCTTCACATGCTCACACAACGAGGCGGAGTACGAGGCTTGCGTCATTGGGCTACGACTCGCACTGGAACTTCGGGTCACCCACCTACGCGTATTCGGCGACGCCATGCTGGTAATCTCTCAAACCCTCAACAGGTGGAAAACCCGGGACCCCAAGCTCCAACCGTACCAGGAACTCGTACTGCAATTAGCAAGCAACATCTGGTTCGTCCATTTCCAACATGTCGGCCGCAAGCATAACCTGTACGCAAACGCCCTAGCCATCCTAGCATCATGGGTAGCAGTCAAGGAGGGGCGGAGCAAAGCCATAGAAGTCACAACACTTCACCAACCAGCCTACAGTGAAAACATCTATTGCCTCACAGAAGTACTTGAGCAGGCAGACGTTAGACCCTCGACTCTACATTCGGCTAGCTGCCCCAGCAACTAGCAAACTGCCGACCAATGCAGGGAACCGACCCTAGTCGACGAGCCATACAATGCAGACTCTAGGTCCCCAGACAATGAACTAGAAAAGTCACAGCAAGAAAATCGCCCCTAGTATTTAGACATACAAACCTTCTTGGAGACAGGAGAGTTCCCATCAGAGGCTACCACCCAAGACAGACGTACGTTGTCAAGACTGGCAGCCGGCTACGTCTTCAGTGGGGGACAGCTCTACAAAAGATCTCACAACCAGACTCTTCTCTGGTCCATAACCTCGCCCGAGGCACGTATGGTTATGCAGGAAATCCATGAAGGTGTCTATGGATCCCACATGAACGGAATCCTCTTGGCGAAAAAGATCATGCTCCAAGGCTACTACTGGAGCACAATGGAGGCGGACTGCACCATATACGTTCATCGCTGTCACTAGTGCCAGGTACATGGGAACCTCATCCATGCGCCCCCCAAGGAATTATACAACATGGCTTCCCCTTGGCCATTCTCCATGTGGGCCTTGGATGTGGTAGGTGAGATTAAGCCGACGGCCACCAACGGACACTGATATATATTGGTGGCTATCGATTACTTCACCAGGTGGAGGCAGTATCCTACAAGACAGTTACGGTAGCCGCCACCCAGAAGTTCTTGCACAACAACATCATCACCCGGTATGGCGTACCATTCGAGGTGGTGATCGACAACGGCACCAACTTTACAGCCTAGCAGGTCACGAGCTATCTCGAGCAATGCCATATCCACCACCTAAGGGCGTCCCCGTACCGGCCACAGATGAATGGAGCGGTCGTAGCAGCTAACAAGACACTGGTCTGAATTCTCAAGAAGATGGTCTAGACAGACAAAGATAGGCACGACCACCTCCCGTACGCACTCTGGGCCTACTGAACATCCGTGCGGACTGCCACTAGAGCAACACCATACTCGCTGGTATACGGGTCTGAAGCAGTGTGGCCAGTAGAGGTAGAACTCCCGTCCCTTTGCATCCTCAAAGAAGCAGCAGACTCCAACGACCAGTGGTCAGAATCACGCCTGTTGCAACTCAACCTCTTAGATGAGAGAAGGTTGAGAGCCTTGGACCATGCCTAGACTTATCAGCGAAAGATGGTAGGGGCTTACAACAAGAAGGTTTGTCCTCGACTCCTTACGTCTGGTGATCTAGTCCTTCACTCCATCTTCCCAACAAGTTCAACGGGAAAATTCTCCCCAAACTGGCGTGGCTCGTATGTCATCACCAAAACCCTCAGCGGAGGGGCTGCTTTCCTTTTTGATGAAGCAACCCAACAAGAGTTTGGCTCGGTCAATCTGTCGCAGCTGAAGAAGTTCTACCCATAAGATGAACTCAATCGGGGAACAATGCGGCTACCGCCCTCAAACAGGTCGGTTGTCGACTTCTCAGACCGACACCCCGCCAGTGGACCGAGAGGCCAACTCCCTATGGCTGAATGTGACAAGCACGTCACGTACCTAATCGGGGCTCATCACAGCCGTCGCCTTCAGACAAGCCGGCGACCGACGTTTTCGTCCGACTCTCCATTGGCTGACCGAGAGGTTAGGTCCGTACAGGTACGCTCCTTTCCTCAGTAAATTCCCTTTCAATACTTACACGAACCACGCACGAGGCATGCAAGATGAACAGGTCCAACCCTTTCATCATCCTACCTCGTCCATAGGGGAAAGGAAAAAGATCGACAAAACTAGCCGAAACTTCACACCACATGTTCGTGTTTGTTCCGGGTCGCAACCCGTCGGAACAAGCCTACATCCCCTCAGTCTCAGAACCACGAAATAACCAGCTCACCATTCATCAAAAGAAACACCAGCAAGCCAGAAAATGACTTGACCATCATCCACAGCCTGTTGCCCAATACTTACACGCTCCACCATCCAACCGACCCACCACCGGCTGCCACCTCTGACTTACCTGGCAGCCGCCTCCACAGCCAGCGGTGAGAACCATTTGCAGCAGCAGGTGGCACATTCGACTCAAGAAGTGCTGTCCGGACCTCTGGGACGAACTACCAACCCCAGGAGTGACACCAAGTACATCCATATTTCTACATCGAAAACTCGAGTGTCCATCTTGTTTAACTCCAATGGCACAACGATGGAACAGGGTGAGTAATCCAGGTTCGTCCTTGTCCCCATGGTCTTTGCTGATTCTGAGTGGTTATGAAATATAGACAGGAGATCACTTCTCCCGTAGCGAATGAATATCCAACCACCCATTTTTACCTAGCCCGAGTGCCACCCAACAATGAGGGAGATCAAAACCTTCGGCTCCCTCTAGGTAAGGTATTTCCCTTTGGTACATCAGCCACGACAACATCGAGTTATTTTACTTGCCAAAAGCACGTGGGGAGGGCTACTAGCATTCTTTTATTCAGTTTTCTTATCTCCTATTTTGTAATAGAAAAGAACAAAAAAAAAAGAGAAGAAGAAAAGTCAGTGGCTAGAATCCCTCTTCAATAGAAAAGAAGAGAGAAAAGAAAAAAAAAGAACAAAACAAAAGAGAAAAACGAAAAGAAAAAAAAAAAAGAGAAAGAGAAAAAGAAAAAGAAAAGGAAAAATTACTTGTTGCTGGTCCTGAAAGCATATGGACTCCTGTGTAAGGGAAGGGAAGATCTTAGGATTCTGTCGTTTGTTGGCAGTCCAATACCTAGCTTTATCGCGATTGACCAAGTATCCCCTTCTTTCAGGGCTTGGTAACCCATCGAAGTCCGCAAATATAACCGGGTGACGGAACCCATTTGCCGACACCCACTTCTCCCTTTCTTTCTCTTGTCCTAGGGCTTGACATCCCGGCTAAGTCATCAACATTGGGCTTGGCATCCTGCTGAAAGTCTCTTCCACCCCTAGGTTCCAATGCCCACATTTTTGGAACCCACACAACTCTATCTGCTATCTCTACAACCACAGAGCAAACTCGTGAGGAAGAATCAGCATAACTATGGGCAGAAGGATAGCTCTCGGATCTCTCCTCTTGACCCATCTTTGTTGCCTGAGGGTCACTTCCGCTGGACAAGGAAACCACATTTCCGAACTCCCATGCATGAATGTTCAGCAGTTGTCTCTTGACGTGAGGTGAGACACCTTTCATTCCCTTGCAGGTCCAAATAGCACGATTGGGTCAGAACAGCTACCTTGCACAGACCCCACCTCGAGCAACCACCTAGAAGCCCCTCTGCGAAATCAACAAAACAAAACACAGGAACGAAAGTCACCAGAAAGCATCCCAACTTCCTCACACAACTCACCATAGATATTCACGGATGAGAGGAGGGAACGACACTCCCTCCACACCTTTGGAAATTAATATATGAACGAGTGTGTAGGTGAACAAGTCAGTCGGACAATTCAGCCAGCTACCGCTTAGGAAGTACGGCCACCTGGACCAAAACCCGCACGAGATGAGAGGTCACGCGGAAAAAGAATGGGGCTGCCGGGTAAATCAACCGGCTGCCACCACCAAAACCTAGGGATGGTCGACTACTAAGCGCAGCCTATGCCAAAACACTGACTATTCCATGCAAGAAGAAGGAAAGCTCACCCACGTGCGCCGCCCCGCTCAGACAGCAGGACGCCCGGACCTCAACCCGCATGAGACGAGATGTCACACGAAAAAATGGGGGGCTGCCAGATAAATCAGCCGACCGCCACCACCAATACTCGGGGACGGTCAACTCCTCAACGCTAACCTCTCCTCACAGAAATGAATAAGGCCCCCACTCCTCGCTGAACTCGAACAGTTACATGCCACGACAAGGATTGATGCCAAGCAAAACATCATGCGGGGAAAGGAAGGGCCGCCGGATGAACCAGCCGGCCCGCCGCTAGCCACCCGGCAACTGGCTCCCCAAAACCCATACTTAGACGTATCGATTGGGCAACTAGCCGGCCTCTCGCCGGCCACCCGACGAAAAGACCCAACAACCAGCTCCCCGAAACCCATACTTAGACGTATGGATCGGGTGACTAGCCGGCCCACTGCCAGCAATCCGGCAAAAAGACCTGGCAACTGGCTCCCCGAAAATCATACTTAGACATATGAATCGGGTAGCTAGCCGGCCTACCGCCGGCAATCCCGTAAGAAAACCCAGCAGCCGACTACCAGATTGCCACCAAGGTATGAACGACTTCTTTGTATCGTCACCCCACATCCCACTCATTAATCCACACAAATTCGTAGGGGAATAGTTATACACAAAATGTCATTAAAGTTGAACTGATATTATTTATGATTCTAAGTACAAACAGGTACACAAGGCTATTCCTTATCAGAAGACCTCTGGGAGTCGAACCTCTAGGGCTCGAACCTCTAACGCTCCCGCCTCCGCTACTCCCGGGCTACCTCCCGGCACTCTATCCGCTCCACCAAGATGATCAACCGGTCCACCGTCATCTTGCGGTGCATCCGGCACCACGAACTCTAGACGGGGGCCTCCACCGATGCCTCGCCTTCTGCTCCGCCCACCGGTAGACGAGAACTGGAGGCACCAGAGTCTCGTAGCCATTTCGACAGCCACCACCGGGACATAGCCTCAGCTGAAAAGGCGTCACAGCCGTGGTCGATAAGTTTGAAGAAGATGGACAGACGGGCAGATTCGGCCCGATTAGGACACACGAGCTCCCTCGCCGGCAAGTTCTTCAACATCGGCGGTAAAAGATCGAGCTATCCGTGCATAGCCTCAGGAACCGGTCGTCGGACGTGGCCCGTGATGTTTTTCGTGCAAGGCATATTGGTGGTGAAAGAAAGATAAAGGATGGAAGAAAATCGAAAAGCAAAGCTCCAGCGAAGAATGAAATCGAGAGGAAGAGATGAAGAAATCTAAAACGTGCTCACCCTCTATTTATAGAAAATTTGAAATCATTTTGTGCAACCGATTTTTGAACCGATTGCCACCTTGGGTTAGCCGGAATCCGGTTGGTGATGTGAATGTTTCACGTGCTTGCTGCAGCTTTCTTAATTTTCGTTCACCTTTTTTGATTTCCGTGCAACTTTATCGATTCCCATGCCATGACCGTACCTTTTCAAAGTTGTTAGGAATCATTTCAACTTTCTCGATTTTTGTGCAACCAGTTTTTGAACCGGTTGCCACCTCGTGTTAGCCGGAATCCGATTGGTGATGTGAATGTTTCACGTGCTAGTTGCAGCTTTCTTGATTTTTGTTCACCTTTTTCGGTTTCCGTGCAACCTTATCGGTTCCTGTGCCATGACCGTACTTTTTCAAAGTTGTCAGTTATCGATTCTCGTTTCTCGATCCAAACGTCTAAGTATGGGTTTTGGGGAGCCCGTTGCCAGGTCTTTTTGCCGGATTACCGGTGGCGGGCCGGCCAGTTGCCCGATCCATACATCTAAGTGTGGGTTTCGAGGAGTCAGTTGGCTGGTCTTTTTGCAGGGTGGCCGGTGGTGGGCCGGCTGGTTCGCCCGGCGGCCCTTCCTTCCCACGGATGATGTTTCGCTTGGCGACGATCCTTGTCGTGGCGTGCAACCGTCCGAGTTCAGCGAGGAGTGGGGGCCTTATTCATTCCTACGAAGAGAGGTTAATGTTGAGGAGTTGACCGTCCCCGGGTATTGGTGGCGGCGGCCGGCTGATTTGCCCGGCAGCCCCCCCTTTTTTTTTTTCGTGTGACATCTCGTCTCATGCAGGTTGAGGTCCAGGCGTCCTGTTGTCTGAGCGAGGTGGCATGCTTGGGCGAGCTTTCCTTCTTCCTGCATGGAATAGTCAATGTTCTGGTGTAGGTTGCGCTGAGTAGTCGACCATCCCTGGGTTTTGGTGGCGGCGGCCGGTTGATTTACCCAGCAGCCCCATTCTTTTTCCGCGCGACATCTCGTCTCGTGCGGGTTTTGGTGCAGGTGGCCGTACTTCCTAAGCGGTAGCTAGCTGAATTGTCTGACTGACTTGAACACTTGCACACTCGTTCATATATTAGTTTCCAAAGGTGTGGAGGGAGTGTCGTTCCCTCCTTTCATCCGTGAATATCTGTGGTGAGTCGTGTGAGGAAGTTTGGGACACTCTCTGGTGACTCTCTTTCCTGTGTTTTGTTTTGTTTTGCAGAGGAGCTTCCAGGTGATTGCCCGAGGTGGGGTCTACGCAAGGTAGCTGTTCTGACCCAATCGTGCTATCTGGACCTGTAGGGGAATGAAAGGTGTCTCACCTCACGTCAAGAGACAACTGTTGGACATTCACGCATGTGAGTTCGAAAATGTGGTTTCCTTGTCCAGCAGAAGTGACCCTCAGGCGACAAAGATGGGTCGAGAGGAGAGATCCAAGAGCTGTCCTTCTGCCCATAGTTATGCTAATTCTTCCTCATGGGTTCGCTCTGGGGTTGTAGAGATAGCAAATAGAGTTATGCGGGTTCCGAAAATGTGGGCTGCGGAACCCAGGGTTGGAAGCGACTTTCAGCGGGATGCCAAGCCCAATGTCGACGACTTAGCTGGGATGTCAAGGCCTAGGACAAGAGAAAAGAAAGGAGAAATGGGTGTCGGCAAATGGGTTTTGACACCCGATTAATTTGGCAGACTTCGATGGGTTGCCAAGCCCTGAAAGAAGGGGACTCTTGGTCAATCGCGACAAGCCAGGAATTAGACCGTCAATAGATGGCGGAATCCTAAGATCTACCCTTCCCTTACATAGGAGTCCGTATGCTTTCAGGACTCAACAACAAGTAACTTTTCCTTTTCCTTTTCTTCTTCTCTTTTCTTTTCCTTTTTCTTTTTCTCTTTCCTTTCTCTTTTTGTTTGTTTTTTCTTTTCTTTTTTTCTTTTTCCTTTCTCTTTTTTTTTTGTTGAAGAATGATTCTAGCCACTAACTTTTCTTCTTCTCTTCTTTTTTTTTATTTTTTTCTATTACAAAATAGAAGATCGAAATAAAAAAACTGAATAAAAGAATGCTACTAGCCCTCCCCAAGTGCTATTGGCAAGCAAAATAACTCGATGTTGTCGCAGCTGGGTCCAAGGGGGAATACCTTACCTAGAGGGAGCCGAAGGCTGTAATCTCCCTCATTGTCGGGTGGCACTCGGGCTAGGCAAAGATGGGAGGTTGGATACTCATTCGAGGGAAGAAGTGATCTCCCGTCGGTATCTCGTAACCACTCAGAATCATTAAAGACCATGGAGATAAGGACGAACCTAGATTACTCACCCTATTCCATCTTTGTGCCATTGGAGTTAAACAAGATGGGTGCTCGGGTTTTCGATGTAGAAATTCGGATGTAATTGGTGTCACTCCTGGGGTCGGTAGTTCGTCCTAGAGGTCCGAATAGCACTTCTTGAGCCAGATGTACCGCCTGCTGCTGCAAACTATTCTCACCGCCGGCTGTGGATGCGGCTGCCGGGTATGTCAGAGGTGGCAACCAGTGGTGGGCCAGTTGGACGGTGGAGTGTGTAAGTATTGGGCAACAGGTTGTGGATGATGGTCGAGTCATTTTCCAGCTTGCTGGTGTTTCTTCTAATGAATGGTGAGCTGGTTGTTTTGTGGTTCAGAGACTGAGGGGATGCAGGCATGTTTCGACAGGTTGCGACCCGGAACAAACACGAACATGTGGTGTGAAGTTTCGGCCAATTTTGTCGATCCTTTTCCTTTCCCCCATGGACGGGTTGGACCGTTCATCCTGCGTGCCTCGTGCGTGCTTCGTGTAAGTCATCAAAGGGAATTTACTGAGGAAAGGAGCGTACCTGTCCGGACCTGACCTCTCGGTTAGCCGGTGGAGAGTCGGGTGGAGGCATGGGTTGCCAGCTTGTTTGAAGGCAGTGGCTGTGATGAGCCCCAGTTGGGTACGTGATGTGCTTGTCATGTTCAGCCACGGGGAGTTGGCCTCTCGGTCCGCTGGCACAGTGTTGGTCTGAGATGTCGGCAGCTAGCCTATCTGAGGGCAGTAGCCGGGTTGCTTCCCGGTTGAGTTCATCTTATGGGTAGAACTTCTTTAGCTGCGATAGATTGACTGGGTCGAACTCTTGTTGGGTGGCTTCATCAAAAAGGTAAGCAGCTCCTCCGCTGAGGGTTTTGGTGATGACGTACGGGCCACGCCAGTTTGGGGAGAATTTTCCCGTTGAACCTGTTGGGAAGATGGAGCGAAGGACTAAATCACCAGACGTAAGGAGTCAGGGACGAACCTTCTTGTTGTAAGCCCTTGCCATCTTTCGCTAATAAGTCTGGGCATGGTCCAAGGCTCTCAACCTTCTCTCGTCTAAGAGGTTGAGTTGCAACAGCCGCAATTTTGACCACTAGTCATTGGAGTCTGCTGCTTCTTTGAGGATGCGAAGGGACAGGAGTTCTACCTCTATTGCCAACACTGCTTTGGACCTGTATACCAGCGAGTATGGCGTTGCTCCGGTGGTGGTCCGCAGGGATGTCCAGTAGGCCCAGAGTGCGTACGGGAGGTGGTTGTGCCTATCTTTGTGTGTCTGGACCATCTTCTTGAGAATTCGAACCAGTGTCTTGTTAGTTGCTTCGACCGCTCCGTTCATCTGTGGCCTGTAGGGGGACGCCCTTAGGTGACGGATATGGCACTGCTCGAGATAGCTCGTGACCTGCTTGGCTATAAAGTTAGTGCCGTTGTCAGTCACCACCTCGAAGGGTACGCCATATCGGGTGATGATGTTGTTGCGCAAGAACTTCTGGGTGGTGGCTGCCGTAACTATCTTGTAGGATACTGCCTCCACCCACCTGGTGAAGTAATCGATGGCCACCAGTATATATCAGTGTCCGTTGGTGGCCGTCGGCTTAATCTCGCCTACCACATCCAAGGCCCACATGGAGAATGGCCAAGGGGAAGCCATGTTGTATAATTCCTTGGGGGGCGCATGGATGAGGTTCCCATGTACCTGGCACTGGTGACAACGACGAATGTACGTGGTGCAGTCCGCCTCCATTGTGCTCCAGTAGTAGCCTTGGAGCATAATCTTTTTTGCCAGGAGGATTCCATTCATGTGGGATCCACAGACACCTTCATGGATTTCCTGCATAACCGTATGTGCCTCGGGCGAGGTTATGCACCGGAGAAGAGTCTGGTTGTGAGATCTTTTGTAGAGCTATCCCCCGCTGAAGACGTAGCCGGCTGCCAGTCTTGACAACATACGTCTGTCTTGGGTGGTAGTCTCTGATGGGAACTCTCTGGTTTCCAAGAAGGTTTGTATGTCTAAATACCAGGGGTAGTTTTCTTGCTGTGAGTTTTCCAGTTTGTTGTCTGGGGGCCTAGAGCCTGCATTGTTTGGTTCGTCGATTGGGGGCAGTTCTCTGTATTGGTCAGCAGTTGGCCTGTTGCTGGGGCGGCTAGCTGGATGTAGAGTCGAGGGTCTAACGTCTGCCTGCTCAGGTACTTCTGTGAGGTGGTAGATGTTTCCAGTGTAGGCCGGCTAGTGAAGTGTTGTGACTTCTCTGGCTATGCTCCGACCCTCCCTGACCGCTACCCATGATGCTAGGACGACCAGAGCGTCCACGTATAGGTTATGCTTGTGGCCGACATGTTGGAAATGGACGAACCAGAAGTTGTTTGCTAATTGCAATACGAGTTCCTGGTAAGGCTAGAGCTTGGGGTCCTGGGTTTTCCACCTGTTGAGGGTTTGAGAGATTACTAGCATGGCATCACCGAATACGCATAGGTGGGTGACCTGGAGTTCCAGTGCGAGTCGTAGCCCCATGACGCAAGCCTCGTACTCCGCCTCATTGTGTGAGCATGTGAAGAGAAGTCGTTTGGCTACGCGTAGCATCCTTCCTTGGGGATCCACTAGGACGACCCCTACCCCGCGGCCTTTGGTGTTGACCGCTCCGTCAAAGTACATGGTATGGGGTTCTGGCTGGTCAGGATCCAGCTGGTCCAGATCCGGTTGGTCTGGATCAGGCCCGTTGATGGCAAAGATGGGCTCGTCCGAGAATGAATCTTCCAACGGTTGGTAATCTGGCAAGGGCTGGTGGGCCAGCTAGTCAGCCATGGCTTGTGCCTTCATGGATTTCTGGAACATGTACCGGATGTCAAATTCTGCAAGGAGCATTTGCCATTTCACGCACCTACCTACCAAGGCTGGCTAGTCAAAGAGGTAGCGCAGGGGATCTAGGTGGCTAAGCAACAAAACCGGATAGACCACCAAGTAGTGTCGCAGCTTTTTCACCGTCCAGACCAGTGAGAGACAATACTTTTCAATCAGCTCATACCGTTCTTCTACCTCGGTAAACTTTTTACTAAGGTAGTATATGGCCTGCTCGATTCTACAGGTAGTGTCATGCTGGCGCAATACTGTGCCTATGGAGGAAGCTGTTACCGACATGTACAGAAAAAGTGGTCATCCAGGGTGAGGTGGCATGAGAACCGATGGCTAGGACAGCTGATGCTTGATGTGGTCGAAGGTGACTTGGCATTCTATTGTCCACGTGAAGCTGGCATTTTTCTTCAACAGCTTGAAGAAGGGCTCGCAGATCGACGTGAGGCGCGAGATGAAACGTGCAATGTATTGTAGCCTTCCCAGCAAGCTCCAGATCTGTACACCCTGTACTTGGCGGCGTCATCTACCAAGACATCTATGTGTGGTAGTGGGAAGTCGTCTTTGGGGCTGGCTTTGTTGAGGTCCTAGTAGTCGACACACATGCGTACTCGCCTATCTTTCTTTGGGACGGGTACCATGTTTGTCACCCATTCCGGGTAGAAGACAGGCTGGAGGAATCGGACGTTCAATTGCTTGTGGACTTCTTCCTTCAGCTTCTGGGCCCATTCTTGTCTCATTCGTCGAGCTTTTTGCTTCACAGGTCGGGCTCCCGGTTTGAGGGTAGTCGATGGACTGCTACCCGTTCATCCAAACCGGGCATGTCTTCATAATCCCACGCAAACACCTCTACGAATTCACGCAGGAGTGTGAGGAGTTGTTGCCGGTAGGGCTCGGGCACCTCTTTACTAATTTTTGTTTCTTTTGGATGTTGTTCATCCCCAAGGTTTACAAGTTCGATTTCGTCAGTAGATGTTATGCCAGTAGATTCGGGTGGTTGAACACATGGGCCTTCTTATTTAGACTCTTGATAAGGATCGTCGATGTGTTTTGCGGTTTGTTGACCCTTGGGCTGAAAGGGCATTGGATGATGGACTTGGTGGGAGCGGTGCCCGTGGTCTTTCGGCTGGGTGCTAGGTAAGTGGATCAGTTGCTGGTTCGAGGTACCGGTGAACCTCGGGAGTGCTTCAGGGGAGATGGCAGTGAACCTGCAGTACCCGTCTACTTGAGGTGTCCTACCGTCGAACTCCATCTGTTGTTCTGGCCGTCGAACGTTGAAGGAGGATGAGAGGCAGAATGCCCCTAGTTCTGTCCTGATGGGAGGAACCAACTGCCTGGTGGATAGGAGGTGGAAATCGGATGGAGTCTCGGATGGAAATGCAGCAGACCGGTCACATTCGCCTTCTTGAGTGACTGTGGCAGGGGAGGGGCAGAATGCCCCTAGTTCTACCCCATGATGTTGGCCAGTATTCTACTTGTGGAACATGTCGCCTAGACTGAGTAGGTTGGCTGTTCCGACTCCATGATGTGGCACCCCTGTTGAGGGTTGATGGTTTCCGGTTGGTTTAACCGGTGCCCAGAGGATTAGTTGTCTGCTATGTCGAGCTAGAGACTTGGTATGATTGCCAAGCCCCGGTTGACTTGGCCGGGTTGGCAAGTCAGTGGCTGCTAAGGATGCAGCTACCGACGCAGTTTTGCGTGGGATGCCAAGCCCTGCTGTTGAAGGAGCAGGTTCCGACGTGAGTTGCCCAGAAGCCATCAGGCTTGCCTCTTGACGTTGATGACCTGCAAGCCTGGAGTGTCCTCATCTAGGTCATTAGGTGGGTGTTGCGGTGCTAGGTTGAAGGAGGGGGGGAAGGAGCGCACCTTGTCGTCTCCTTTCCCTGTACAAACCAGTCAGACGCAATGTCCATTTCCAAAGTTCCTCCCTATAGGATGGGCTATGGTGAGGGAGGTTGGTGAAGGGTTGGATCTCCAGTGTATACTGGAGATTCTCTGAATAGTTGCAGCAGATCATCTTCTATCTCTTGGTCTGGCTGCGGTTTGTTTTCCCAGGGTTCCATGCACCTGGACAGATAGTCGAAGGCGGTTGAGTTCTGGAGACCCGGTGGTGAGGCAACGGCCAGTTCCGGTGTCGGTTGTTATGACCCGAAAGGCGCTATAGCAACTACAGATTATCCTGGATGGTAGTAATTCTCTGCCAGTATGACAATGACCTCCCCTTTCCATAGGAACTTAAGCATCCTATGAAGGGTGGAAGGTACGATGGAGTTTTGGTGGAGAAATGGACGGCCCAGGATGAGGTTGTAGCTCGGGGGAATGTCTACTACATGCACAGGAACCTCGAAGGCGGCTGGTCCGATGATGAGGGGAAGGACGACCTCACCTTTGGCTTCTTGAAGAGTGCCGTCGAATCCTCTCATCACCCAGTCAATGGGGAGGAAGTCTTGCTCTTTGATTCCCAGCTTGTGTAGGACTTGTAGCGGGCACAGGTTTAGCCCAGATCCGTCGTCGATCATTACCATGGGGATGCAAAGGTCTTTGTATTGTACCCGGATGTACAAGGACAAGTTGTGATCGGTCCTGGCCGGTGAGAGGTCCAAGTCTGAGAAATAGACGAACGACGGGACTGTTACCGTGGCCACCATTACTTCTATGGCCCCGGGAGTGAGACCTTGGTCCACTTTAGCCACCTGCAATGCCTTGAGGAGTGTTTCCCGGTGTTCAGTAGAGGATCGAAGTAGGTCCCATAGTGAGATGTCTGCCAATATTCCCTGCAGCTAGATCAACAAGTCTGGGGTTGGTCGTGATTGGGCAGCCAGTGCCGAGGAGGCAGCTACCGGTACTGCCGAGGTGGCAGCTGGTTGACGGCTGCCGGTTGAAGTTTGTCCTGCTACCCCCGGGATGGAGATCCCTCCAGAGCATGGCTTTGGTTGATATACCTGGCCAGACCTGGTTATAGCCATACATGTGGACAGCTGTTGTGAGATGGCTACCTCCTTGCCTTTGTGCTGTTCAGAAGTGAGTGCGGCCGGAGGAGGGGCTATGGTCACAGGCGTGAATTGTTGCTTTGCCAGGTGGGCTTGGAGTGGCGTCAGCGTTGCAGCCGCTGGGGAGACCGTGCTAGCTGGAGTGCCGGTCGTAGGAGAAAATCCGGCGGTTGAGGCTTCGGGGATCGGAAGTACTGTCGAGATGACTGCCCTGACAGGGGCAGCAGGTGAGTAGAGAATTACCTTGGGTTGAGCCCGTAGGGTTGTCCCGGCGGCCGGTTCCCTTAACGCGGTTGAGGCTTCGGGGAACCAGCCAGTCCGTCGCCAACGAACCAGTATAACAAACCGACAGCCGATCCCCATTTTCTAGGAAATGTAGGTCTACATTCCCGATGCCCCGGAAAGATTTCCGGGATGACACCTCCAGCACGCATCTTTGCCGGTGGCAGCCGTTCGAGTATACAAACGTATGACCTGACGGTTCCTGATTTCCGAAGAAGTGAAGACGCCCTTTCAGGATAAGGCCACCGGCATGCATCCGTATCGGCCCTGGCCAAGTGGTAACGTAAGTTCTCATCTCCAACCAAAGGGAAGGGGGGGATATGATGCGGCAGCTGGTATATTTAGCCGGCTGTCCGGCGACCCAGCCAGTTGCTTCACCCATCCTTTAGTTTTTCTGCTGAGAGGTCCATAAGGGTGACCTTCGTATCTTTCTCTCCCCCATTCACTACCAGATCCAGTGTGAAACCCCACATTGTTCAATCTTCGTTCGTTTCACCGGAAGGATTGAAGTTATTCCTCTCGATCCCTTGGAAAGTTTTCCAGGATGAGGCCATGTGTGGCCAGACTAACTGTCGTAGTTTTCCGTTTTAGAGCTAGAGAAAGGCCGGGAATGCCCGGGTTGTCTGGGGGTGCCTAACACCTTCCCCAACAGTACCCTGAGCCTCGTATCCAGTTCTCTCATGTTATACGATTTTACGTGATTCTCGTGGTTTTATCGTTACGATGTTGGAAGGACACTTTCCCATCCGGTTTTCCTTATTTTCTACCCAAAAATAAGGTGGCGACTTCGTTCAACGAGCCATCCCCCCCATGTGGTGATGCGCTCACACAAACACCTTTCAATTCTCTCTACCTCGGCCGATCCGCCGGCAGGGCTGGTGGAATCCCATGGGCTTCCGGGTGATAGCCGGATGAAAGAGAGGGTACAATGACTTTGCGGATCTTCCAAATCAACTACTCCATAAGGATAAACATATTTAACAACAAATGGGCCAGTCCATCTGGAATTCAATTTTCTTGGAAAAAAGTGTAGTCGTGAATTATATAATAAAACTTCTTGCCCTTTTTCAAATATTCTGTGTAGAATTCTTTTATCATGCCATGTTTTCATCCTTTCTTTAGCTATTTTTGAACTTTCACAGGCCATATTTGTTAATTCCTCTAATTCTAATAATTGCACTTGTCTTTAGCTTAAGTGCCCATAATGCTTTATGTTCTAATTCCATAGGTAAATGACAAGCCTTGCCATATACTAATTTATATGGAGTTGTCCCTAATATTGTTTTATAAGTTGTTCTATATGCCCAAAGGGAATCATCTAGCTTATCAGACCAGTCTCTCCTAGTGGTGTTTACTACTTTTTCTAAGATTCCTTTAATTTGCTTGTTCGCACTTTCAACTTATCCACTGGTTTGAGGATGATAAGGGGTAGCTAACCTATGTAACACTCCATATCTTTTCAATAACTTTTCAAAGTTTTTGTTACAGAAATGAGTTCCCCTATCACTGATAATTGCTCTTGGAATACCAAATCGAGACATTATGTTGGATTTTAAAAATCTCATCACTATTATAGAGTCATTAGTTTTAGTAGGAATTGCCTCTATCCACTTGGTTATATATTCTACTGCCTAGAGGATATAAACAAAACCATTTGAATTTGGAAAAGGTCCCATGAAATCTATACCCCAGACATCAAAAACCTTTACTTCTTGGATAGGATTTAATGGCATCATATTTCGTTTTGTAATTCTTCCAACTTTTTGGCATTAAACACATTTTTTACAATATTCATATGCATCTTTAAATAATGTTGGCCAATATAGGCCACTATGAAGCACTTTTAAAGCAGTCTTTTTAGCTCCAAAATGTCCTCTAGCAAGTTGATCATGACAAAATGACAACACTGATTGAGTTTCTACTTCTGGGATACATCTCCCTACAATCTGGTCAAGGCATTGCTTAAATAGGTAAGGATCATCCCAAAAGAAATATTTAACCCTCAAAAAGAACATTTTCTTATCTAAATTGGACCAATTAGGAGGTAACCCGTAGCCAAATAATTAACTATATCAGCATACCATGGGTAGGGATTTAGCATAAACAATTACTCATCTGGAAATGTATCATCTATTGGTGGATCAGGTAGGAATGAAGCATCTAATCTTGACATATAGTCTGCCACAGTGTTTTCATAACCTTTCTTATCCTTAATTTCCAAGTCAAACTCTTGCAATAGCAAAATCCATTTTATAAGCCTTGGTTTAGCATCTTTTTTAACTAACAAATACTTAAGTGTTGAGTAATCAGTGTAAATGTTAGTGTGATTGCCTACCCACATGTAAGTTCAAGGGTAGAGACATTTACCCACAAGCTACCACGAGGGTTAAGTGCTTCTTCTATGCAGAACGTTAAATTTTATGCAAACTGAAGTGTATAATGTGAAAGCTTACGAAGAATTACATATTTGGAAGTAAAATCCTCTGGAAAGTGTAACACAATCGGTATTTAAAGGCCATCCTAGCGGTTAATTGGAACAAGGCAACTGTGACATCGCTTATAAGATATTTAATCAATTGTTTCAGTTAATTGAAGTCACCAATTCAGCTAAACACCAAGCAAAAACTAATCCCTATGGACAAACCCATACTTGCACACTAATTACATCTGAACTTGTGCACTTGCAGTGAATAAAAATTATTTCGCACACACAATTTAAATAGGAAAAAAATTACAAGTGTTAGTGGTGGGGTAACAAAGCACTTAACCCTCGAGATAGCTCATGGGTAAACGTCTCTACCCTCAAACTTACCCGAGGGTTGTGCGATAATTGTGAGTTTCAGATGTAAAAATAGCATGATTCAAATTGGCTGAAACTTCTAAGAGTTGAATAATTATATTTTTGGTCTTTTCATATATTTCAAAACACAACACACAATACATTGCAAGAAATACAATACAATACAAACAACTTATAAAAGTAAGTATGCAATGTTCAACATTACAACAAATATAAAAACATAGTCTAATTATCGTAACTAAGTTGATAAAGTGTGTGATTGTAGATTTGAGTGTAGTTGTAAAAATGTTAAGTAAAATAAAGAAAATAAAAATGGAAAGAACACCTAATGCTTCATTGTAATTTCTCCCTTCGAAACTTGCTTAGGCTGGGAACTTCTCTTTGTCTTTACTTCCAGTCCACTAGGTCGTCAATCTGGCAGGCCTTCCTTTTGACCTTGCAGAGAGATTTTGGGGCATCAATTCGCAATTACACCATGAAATAAAGGAGGAAGCAGTCGGCACCAAAAGTCTCTCCTTGAAGGATACGCTCAGGTTAAGAAAAGAATAGCAAATACACTACACGAATGGTTGGAGAAGAGGAGGTCATCAATCTCCTCTTGAAAGAGATGAGTGGGTGGTGGATGGAAGATGGAAAATGCTTTGTAAATGGTGGATGAAGGAAGAAGAGGGGGGCGTTTAGTTCCAAGGCTACGAGACTGTTTTATAGATGGGATGATTGGCAATTTATGAGCTAGCAGTTAACAAGGGCATGGTGCACGTCCAAAAATGTGAGATCATCCCATGCAATTCACTACTTCAACCTGTCCGTCCACGTTCTTCATGGTTGAATTGTAGTTGAATTAATATTTAATTCTACTTTGTTACATAATTCCTGCAGTTACTTATCAATTTCCCTGCAAATACTTAAGAAATACCTTTCGTGAAATGCATCATATTACAGGAGAAATAATTCATAACATTTAGATCTTAACTGTAATTGCAATTGCTTTAATATTAATGAAATTCATTGCACAGAACAAACAGGGTACAGGTCCGAGGGTAAACCAATTAACCCTCGCGTAAGTTCGTGGGTAAACCCTTAAAGCTCACAAAATGGTCTGAGGGTAAACAGCTTAACCCACGGATAAGTTCATGGGTAAACAGTGTAACCCTCGGACTTGCATTTAAGCATAAATCACATATTTTTCTCTGTATATTAATCATTCTATTAGCAACCAAAAGAGTCAAATGTCAATCATTCATTCCTTTCTCAATAGGTAATAAGCATACACATAATTAACGACTTAAAACGTAATTCATGCATCATTAAAGTGAATAAACATGCATAATGCTCAAAAGTATAGTTAACCTTGTAATCATTATAATTCAATGCAAAATGTAACTAAAACTCATTAAAACACATGAATTAATATTAATAAAATGCATACTTTTGAGTCTGAACACTTAGTGTGCATTTTATTGATATTAATTCATGTGTTTTAATGAGTTTGAGTTGCATTTTGCATTGAATTATAATGATTACAAGGTTAACTATACTTTTGAGCATTATGCACATTTATTCACTTTAATGATGCATGAATTAAGTTTTGAGTTGTTAATTATGTTTGTGTTAATTACCTATTGAGAAAGGAATGAATGATTGATAATTGACTCTTTAGGTTGCTGATAAAGTGATTAATCCATAGAAATAAATCGTGATTTATGTCTAAGTATAGAGTTTGTGAGTTAAGCTGTTTACCCACGGATTTATCTATGGATTAAGCTATTTACCCACAGACTTATCAATGGGTTAAGCTATTTACCCTCAAACCATGCTACGAGTGCTAAGGGTTTACCTACGGACTTATCCGTGGGTTAAGCTATTTACCCACGGACTTATTCATGGGTTAAGCTATTTACCCACAGACTTATCTGTGGGTTAACCTATTTACCCTTAGACCATTCTATGAGCGTTAAGGGTTTACCCACGAACTTATGCGAAGGTAAACTGGTTTACCCTCAGACCTGTACCTTGTTTGTTCTATGTGATGAATTTCATTGATATAAAAGTAGTTGCAATTATAGTTAAGATCTAAATGTTATGAATTATTTCTCTTGTAATATGATGCGTTTCACAAAAGTTATTTCTTAAGTATTTGTAGGGAAATTTTGATAAGTAACTATAGGAAATATGTATCAAGGTAGAATTAAATATTAATTTAGCTGGAGCTTAACTGTGAAGAACGTGGACGGACAAGTTGAAGAAGTGGCTTGCATGGAATGATCTCACACGTCCAAACGTGCACCACGCCCTTATTAACTGCTGAACTGGCACTCTTCCCATCTATAAAATAGTCCTATAGCCATGAAACTAAACCAACCCCCCCCCCCGCCCCGTCCTCTTCATCCGAGGCACCATTCACAGGGCATCCTCCACCTTCTCCATCATCCACCTTCCATCCATTCACTTCTTCCAAGAGGAGATTGATGACTTCCTCTTCTCCAACCACTCTCTTAGTGTGTTTGCTATTCTCTTCTCAACCTAAGTGTATCCATGAAGGAGAGACTCTTGGTGTCGGCTGCTTCCTCCTCTGTTCCTTGGTGTAATTGTGGATTGATGCCCCAAAATCTCACTACAAGGTCGAAAGGAAGGCTTGCCAAATTGACGACCTGGTGGACCGAAAGTAAAGACAAAGAGAAGTTCTTAGCCTGAGCAAGTTTTGAAGGGAGAAATTATAGTGAAGCATTAAGTGTTCCTTTCCTTTTACTTTTCTTTTATTTTTACTTTGCCTTTATATTTACACTCAAATTTACAAACACCCATTTTATCAACTTGGTTACGATAGTTAGAGAATGATTTTATGTTTACTCTAATGTTGAATTTTAATTTTACAAGTTATTCGTACTTTGTTGTGTTTTATACATTATGTTGTTTGTTGTGTTTTAAAATATCTAAAAAGACCAAAAATATAAATATTCAACTCTTATAAGTTTCAGCTAATTTGAATCATACTATTTAAGCATCTAAAACTCACATTTATTGCACAACCCTCAGGTAAGGTTGAGGTTAAGGACGTCTACCCATGAGTTACCTCAAGGGTTAAGTGCCCTCTCTGTGCAAAATGACAAATTTTATGCAAACTGAAAGTGTATAATCTTAAGACTTAAGAGGAATTAAATATTTGGAAGTAAAACTCACTAGATAGAGTCTTTCAGTGAAAAATTCAAATCATTTATTAAAAGACTACTTTTAAAATCAAAATATTCTAAGTGGTGAAGAAATTAAAGTTAATGAAAAATTCTCTGGAAGGTACAATGCAAAAGGTATTTAAAGAGCATTCACCGGCTGTTTGTGCCAGCTTGCCAGCGGCAGGCCGGCTGGTTCCTTGAACTATTCACCCAAAAATGGGTTTTCGGGGAGCCGGTCACTGGCCGTTTGTGCCGGCTTGCCAGCGGCGGGCCGGCTGGTTCCCCAAGCCAACGGGGGTTTTGGGGAGGAGCTAGACTTCCCAGATGACGGGAACCGCCAAGTCATATTTCTTTGTACACCTAATCGGTTACCGTCGGCAAGGGTGCATTCCAGAGGCATCGTACCAGAAATCTCTCCAGGGCATCGGGAACGTAGACTTATATTTTCTGGGGAATGGGAATCACCAGGTTGTGCCTCTCGTACACCCAGACGGCCGCCGCCAACAAGGGTGCATGTCGAAGGCGTCATCCCGAAAATCTTTCCGGGGCATCGGGAATGTAGACTTACATTTCCCAGGAAACGGGAACCACCGGGTGGTACTTCTCATACACCCAGACGGCTGCCGCCAACAAGGGTGCATGCCGAAGGCGTCATCTTGGAAATCTTTTCGGGGCATCGGGAATGTAGACTTACATTTCCCGGGAAACGGGAACCGCCGGGTGGTACTTCTCGTACACCCGGACGGCTGCTGCCGGCAAGGATGCATGTCGGAGGTGTCATCCCAGAAATCTTTTCGGGGCATCGAGAGGGTAGACTTACGCCTCCCAAAAAATGGGAACCACTGGGTCGTACTTGTTCATACACTCGAACGGCCGCCGCCGACGAGGATTCGTGCCGGAGGCATCATCCCGAAATCTTTCTAGGGCATTGGGAGGGTAGACTTACGCCTCCCGTAAAATGGGAACCGTCAGGTTGTACTTCTCGTACACCCGGATGGCCGCCGGCGGCAAGGATGCATACCGGAGGCATCATCCCAGAAATCTTTCCAAGGCATCAGGAATGTAGACTTACATTTCCCAGGAAATGGGAACTGCCAGGTCGTACTTGTTCATACGCCCGAACGGCCACTGTCGGTAAGAATGTGTGCCGGAGGCGTCATCCCCGAAATCTTTCCGGGGCATCGGGAGGGTAGACTTACGCCTCCTGGAATGCGGTGATCGGATAAAAAAAAAAGGGGTAAAACCTGTTGGGAAACTCAGAGTTTCCACTTAAAAAAGAACTGACGAGAGGGTCGCGATTGAACCGAAATCGACCGTGCCAGGTAGACTTACCTGGCCGGGAGGACGGCCACCAGTACCCTCAAGCGTATTTTCGAAGGAATGATACCCAAGTTCATCCTTCGACCTTTCCCTTGCATGGGGAAGGTGTTACATGGTCAGGGCTCGGAAGCTCTCGCTCCGGTGCGGTGAGAAGGCGTCGAGGCTCCGAGCGTCGCTCCTCCTTCAGAACCTCTAGCCGGCGTTTCCTCCGAGGGCCGAAAGCATGCCGAGCGTCTCCTGCGTCCGTACGATGGTTTCTCCGAGAGGTGGAAGCTTGGGTTTTTGGGAGGGGGTAGCCTCCTTTTATAAGGGGTTACCTTCCTTCTTTAGGGGGACCCAAAGATGGAAGGCAGCGCTTGTCCCGATTTAATCACGCGATCTGCGTGATTGACTGATTACGAGATTTAAGTGATTAAATCTTGTCGTATCTCCCTAATTGATTTGCCTTACCTTTCTGGGTAGTTACCCAGTAGCCATTACATGGCAGGCGGATACCGGTTAGTTCTATTCGGCTACCTCACGAAAGGGGAATATGTTGGCCAAAATGGGTTTTTGGGGAGTCGGCTGTCGGCAGCTAGCTAGCTGCTTCCCCCACCCATTTGTGCCAATGGGGGTTCTGGGGAGCTGGCTGCTTGCCCCACCCATTTGCGCCAATATGGGTTCTGGGGAACCGGCTTGCCGGCAGCTAGCTGGCTGCTTGCCCCACCCATTTGCGCCAATATGGGTTCTAGGGAGCCGGCTGCTTCCCCGGCTCTTCTGCTCAAGCATGGTGGTCTACAGAATGCCCCTCCCTAGGTGAGGTTGTATAACCTCAGTGGAAGGAAACCGACATTCTAGGGTTGAATGACCCCCCATGCATGAGTGGTAAGCCATGCGAGGCTTCACACTTTGTGAACCATCCATCGTTGGTCGTACAATAGAGTCGGGCTTACACTCTTAGTTACCTAACTGAGAGAAGCCGTTAGTGGTGTCAACCGGCTAGCTGTACGGTAGCCACTTCGTGGGTGCCAGGCGCCAGGCGACGAGGTAAAGAGTGTTGGCGTGCAGAGAGTTGGTGTCGGCATTCTGTTCTAGCTCTCAGCTGGCCGGTTACACGGCGACCACCTTGTGGGAGTCGGCAACCAGGATGTGACGTCAAGGCTTCACGTGTTCCCCTTTTCAAAAGTTGTCGATGCAGTGAACAGTCACGTCGTAGCTTCGATACATGACATTTTGGCCAGCTGTTTATGCGGCTGCTGCCTTGCGGGAGCCAGAAACCTGTTGGTGACGTGGACGTCTCTTTTTTCAAAGGCTACACTTGTTGCAGTGAATGGTCACATCGTACCTTTGAGACGTGATATTCTGGTTGACTATTTACGCGGCTGCCGCCTTGCAGGAGCCAGCAACCGGCTAGGGACGTGAATCTTTCACGTGCTTGCTACAGCTTTCTTGATTTTCATTCACCTTTTTTAGTTTCCATGCAACTTTATCAGTTCCCGTGCCATGACCGTACCTTTTCAAAGTTGTCAGGAATCATTTTAGCTTTCTCGATTTTTGTGCAACCGGTTTTTGAACCGGTTGTCACCTCGGGTTAGCCGAAATCCAGTTGGTGATGTGAATGTTTCACGTGCTTGCTGCAGCTTTCTTGATTTTCGTTCACCTTTTTCGATTTCCGTGCAACTTTATCGGTTCCTGTGCCAAGACTGTACCTTTTCAAAGTTGTCAGGAATTGTTTCAGCTTTCTCAATTTTTCTGCAACTAGTTTTTGAACCGATTGCCGCCTCGAGTTAGCCAGAATCCGGGTGCCAAATTTTCTATAAATAAAGGGTGAGGGCGTTTGAGATTTCTTCATCTCTTCCTCTCGATTTCACTCTTTGCTAAAGCTTTGCTTTTCGATTTTCTTCCATCCTTTATCTTTCTTTCACCACTAATATGCCTCGCACGGAAAACATCACGGGCCACGTCCGATGACCAGTTCCTAAGGCCGTGCACCGATGGCTCGATCTTTTACCGTCGACGTTGAAGAACCTGCCGACGAGGGAGCTCGTGTGTCTTGATCGGGCTGAATCTACCCGTCTGTCGGTCTTCTTCGAACTTACCAACCACGGCTGTGACGCCTCTTCGGCTGAGGCTATGTCCCAGTGGTGGCTGTCGAAACGGCGGTGAGACTCTGGTGCCTCCAGTTCTCGTCTACCGGTGGGCAGAGCGGAAGGCGAGGCATCGGCGGAGGCCCCCCTCTAGAGTTTGCAGCGCCGGACGCACCACAAGATGAAGATGGACCGATCACGATGTCTTGCCGGGACTTTGTCAGTGCCGTTGGACGTCCCCAACGACGCGGTGTCGGACGCAGGATCGGCCTGGCTGGCGCTCCCCTAGTAATTTACCCCGACCGGCTCCGAGGAGGCAGCGGCCGATGGCATGGCTCCCCCCGAAATCGACCAGGAGCTGGCATCACCCGTCGACAGCCGCCTGGCCGTAAAGACGTGTTTTATATGGTAGGCCGGCTAGCTTCAACTGGCTACCAGAGGTGGAGCAGCTGTTTGCCAGGCAGGGCCTGCTTCCTTTCATCTGGGACTTCCGCCAGGTGGAGATCGTCCCTGGTCTGGTGGCCGAGATGTACTCCAACCTGTCAGAGGTGGAGTCGCAACTTGTCCTGGGCCTTCAGTCCGGGCTGATGGAGTTCTCTGACAGACTCCTGTTCGAGGTGCTGGGCCTCCGCTTCACCGACCTGGACATCTTGTCTCCCCATTCGAGCCTTCCTTGGAGCATCGACGACTTCAACGCGGTAGTTGCCATAGAAGCCAATTTTGATCAACGGGTAGTCAAGGCCTAGGACCTGAACCCCGTTGCCCACCTTGTTTCTTTCATCCTCAACAACACGATCCTCCCAGAGGGAGGACATTGGGACGAAATTAGTGGGGCGACTTAACTCGCGACTTTCACAGTGTTATCGGGTTGCCAGGTGAACTGGGCGGCGGCGGCTTAGCGCCAGATGCGTGGCGTGATGATCCCGGGCCGACGGCTTCCTAGCCAGTTGCTATTTGGGGAGGCGATGGTGGAGCTGGCCAACTTCCTCATGCGGGTTGAGGTTCGGGTGTCCTGCTGTCTAAGCGGGGCGGCGCACGTGGGTGAGCTTTCCTTCTTCCTGCATGGAATAGTCAGTGTTCTGGCGTAGGTTGCGTTGAGTAGTCGACCATCCCTGGGTTTTGGTGGCGGCGGTCTCTTGATTTACCCGGCAGCCCCATTCTTTTTCCGCGCGACATGTCGTCTTGTGCGGGTTTTGGTCCGAGTGGCTGTACTTCCTAAGCGACAGCTGGCTGAATTGTCTGACTGACTTGTTCACCTGCACACTCGTTCATATATTAATTTCCAAAGGTGAGGAGGGAGTGTCGTTCCCTCCTCTCATCTATGAATATCTATGGTGAGTTGTGTGAGGAAGTTGGGATGCTTTCTGGTGACTTTCTTTCCTGTGTTTTGTTTTTTTGATTTTGTAGAGGGGCTTCCAGGTGGTTGCTCGAGGTGGGGTCTGTGTAAGGTAGCTGTTCTGACCCATTCATGCTATCTGGACCTGCAAGGGAATGAAAGGTGTCTCACCTCACGTCAAGAGACAACTGCTGGACATTCACGCATGTGAGTTCGGAAATGTGGTTTCCTTGTCCAGCGGAAGTGACCCTTGGGTGACAAAGATGGGTCGAGAGGAGAGATCTGAGAGCTGTCCTTCTGCCCATAGTTATGCTGATTCTTCCTCACGAGTTTGCTCTGGGGTTGTAGAGATAGCAGATAGAGTTGTGCGGGTTTCCAAAACGTGGGCATCGGAACCTGGGGGTGGAAGCGACTTTTAGCGGGATGCCAAGCCCAATGTTGACAACTTAGCCAGGATGTCAAGCCCTAGGACAAGAGAAAAAAAGGGAGAAGTGGGTGTCGGCAAATGGGTTCCGGCACCCGGTTATATTGGCGGACTTCGATGGGTTGCCAAGCCCTGAAAGAAGGGGATACTTTGTCAATCACAACAAAGCCGGGTATTAGACTGCCAACAAACAGAGGAATCCTAAGATCTACCCTTCCCTTACACAGGAGTCCATATGCTTTCAGGACCTAGCAACAAGTAATTTTTCCTTTTCTTTTTCTTTTTCTCTTTCTCTTTTTTTTTTCTTTTCCCTTTTCTCTTCTTTTTTTCTTTCTCTTTTGTTTTGTTCCTTTTCTCTTTTTTTTTTTTCTTTTCTCTCTTCTTTTCTATTGAAGAGGGATTCTAGCCACTAACTTTTCTTCTTCTCTTTTTTTTTGTTCTTTTCTATTACAAAATAGAAGATAAGAAAATTGAATAAAAGAATGCTAGTAGCCCTCCCCATGTGCTGTTGGCAAGTAAAATAACCCAACGTTGTCACGGCTGGTGTACCAAGGGGGAATACCTTACCTAGAGGGAGTCGAAGGTTGTGATCTCCCTCATTGTCGGGTGGCACTCGGGCTAGGTAAAAAAAAAGGGAGGTTGGATACTCATTTGAGGGGAGGAGTGATTTCCCGTCAGTATTTCGTAACCACCCAGAATCAGCAAAGACCATGGGGATAAGGACGAACCTGAATTACTCACCCTGTTTCGTCTTCGTGCCATCAGAGCTAAACAAGATGGGCACTTAGGTTTTCGACGTAGAAGTTTGGATGTAGTTGGTGTCACTCCTGGGGTCGGTAGTTCGTCCCAGAGGTCCGGATAGCACTTCTTGAGTCGGATGTGCCACCTGTTGCTGCAAACGGTTCTCACCGCCGGCTGTGGAGGCGGTTGCCGGGTAAGTCAGAGGTGGCAGCCGGTGGTGGGCCAGTTGGACAGTGGAGCGTGTAAGTATTGGGCAACAGGTTGTGGATGATGGCCGGGTCATTTTCTGGCTTGCTGGTGTTTCTTTTGATGAATGGTCAGCTGGTTATTTCGTGGTTCTGAGATTGAGGGGACGCAGGCATGTTCCGATGGGTTGCGACCTGGAACAAACACGAACATGTGGTGTGAAGTTTCAGCCAGTTTTGTCGATCCTTTTCCTCTCCCCTATGGATGGGGTAGGATGACTAAAGGGTTGGACCTGTTCATCCTACATGCCTCGTGCGTGCTTCGTGTAACTCATGAAAGGGAATTTACCGAGGAAAGGAGCGTACCTATCCAGACCTGACCTCTCGGTCAGCCGATGGAGAGTTGGACGGAAACATCGGTCTCGGGCTCGTCTGAAGGCGGCGGCTGTGATGAGCCTTGGTTGGGTACGTGACGTGCTTGTCACGTTTAGCCATGGGGAGTTGGCCTCTTGGTCCGCTAGAGGGGTGCCGGTCTGAGAAGTCGGCAGCTAGCTTGTCTAAGGGCGGCAGCCGTGTTGTTCCCCAGTTGAGTTCATCTTATGGGTAGAACTTCTTCAGCTACGACAGATTGACTGGGCCGAACTCTTGTTGGGTGGCTTCATCAAAAAGGTAAGCAGCCCCTCCGCTGAGGGTTTTAGTGATGACGTACGGGCCATGCCAGTTTGGGGAGAATTTTCCCATTGAACCTTCTTGTTGTAAGCCCTTGCCATCTTTCGCTGATAAGTCTGGGCATGGTCCAAGGCTCGCAACCTTCTCTAGTCTAAGAGGTTGAGTTGCAACAGGCACGATTCTAACCACTAGTCGTTGGAGTCTACTGCTTCTTTAAGGATGAGAAGGGACAGGAGTTCTACCTCTACTCGCAACACTACTTTAGACCCGTATACCAACGAGTATGGCATTGCTCCGGTGGCAGTCTGTAGGGATGTCCGGTAGGCCCAGAGTGCGTATGGGAGGTAGTCGTGCCAATCTTTGTGTGTCTGGACCATCTTCTTGAGAATTCGGACCAGTGTCTTGTTAGCTACTTCGACTACTCCGTTCATCTGTGGCCGGTATGAGGACGCCCTTCGGTGGCGGATATGGCATTGCTCAAGATAGCTCGTAACCTGCTTGGCTGTAAAGTTGGTGCCATTGTCGGTCACCACCTCGAAGGGTATGCCATACCTGGTGATGATGTTGTTGCGCAAGAACTTCTGGGTGGCGGCTGCCGTAACTGTCTTCTAGGATACTGCCTCCACCCACCTAGTGAAGTAATCAATAGCCACCAGTATATATCGGTGTCCGTTGGTGGCCGTCGGCTTAATCTCGCCTACCTCATCCAAGGCCCACATGGAGAATGGCCAAGGGGAAGCCATGTTGTATAATTCCTTGGGGGACGCATGGATGAGGTTCCCATGTACCTGGCACTGGTGACAGTGACAAACGTACGTGGTGCAGTCCACCTCCATTGTGCTCCAGTAGTAGCCTTGGAGCATGATCTTTTTCGCCAGGAGGATTCCATTCATGTGGGATCCACAGACACCTTCATGGATTTCCTGCATAACCGTACGTGCCTCGGGCGAGCTAATGCACTAGAGAAGAGTCTGGTTGTGAGATCTTTTGTAGAGCTATCCCCCGCTGAAGACGTAGTTGGCTGCCAGTCTTGACAACATAGGTCTGTCTTGGGTGGTAGCCTCTGATGGGAACTCTCCGGTCTCCAAGAAGGTTTGTATGTCTTAATACCAGGGGCGGTTTTCTTGCTGTGAGTTTTCTAGTCTGTTTTCTGGGGACCTGGAGTCTGCATTGTTTGGCTCGTCAACTAGGGCCGGTTCCCTGCATTGGTCGGCAGTTTGCTGGTTGCTAGGGCAGTTAGCCAGATGTAGAGTCGAGGGTCTAACGTCTGCCTGCTCAGGTACTTCTGTGAGGCGATAGATGTTTTCGCTGTAGGCCGGCTGGTGAAGTGTTGTGACTTCTATGGCTATGCTCCGACCCTCCTTGACTGCTACCCATGATGCTAGGACGACTAGAGCGTCTACGTACAGGTTATGCTTGCGGCCGACATGTTGGAAATGGACGAATTGGAAGTTGCTTGCTAATTGCAGTACGAGTTCCTGGTACGGCTGGCACTTGGGGTCTCGGGTTTTCCACCTGTTGAGGGTTTGAGAGATTACCAACATTCGGCTATCACCCGAAAGCCCATGGGTTTCCACCAGCCCCGCCGGTGGATGGGCCGAGGTACAAAGAATTGAAAGGTGTTTGCGTGAGTGCATCACCACGTGGGGCGGATGGCTCGTTGAATGGAGTCGCCACCTTATTTTTGCGTAGAAAACAAGGAAAACTGGATGGGAAAGTGTCCTTCCACCATCGAAATGATAAAACCACTGGAATCACATAAAATCGTGTAACATGAGAGAATTGGATACGAGGCTCAATGTACTGTTGGGGAAGGTGTTAGGCACCCCCAGATAGCCCGGGCATTCCTGGCCTCTCTTCGGCTCTAAAAATGAGAAACAACGACAGTCAGTCTGGCCATCCATGGCCTCATCCGGAAAACTTTCCAAGGCATCGGAAGGGATAACCTCATCCCATCCGGTAAAACAAATGAGAATCAAACAAAACGGGGTTTTGCACCAGATCTGGTGGTGAATGGGGGAGAGAAAGACATGAAGGTCACCCGTACGAACCTCTTAGCAGAAGAACTGAAGGTCGGATGAGGCAGCCGGTTGGGCCACCAGAAAGCTAGCTAAATATACCGGCTACCGCGTCATATCCCCCCCCCCTTGACTGGAGATGAGAACTTACGTTACCGGCTTTGAGCGTCTCCCTTCCTTCAGAACCTCCAGCTGGCATCTTCTCCAAGGGGCAAAAGCGTGCTGAGCATCTCCCGCATCAATACGATGGTTTCTCTGAGAGGTGGAAGCCTCCTCAATGGGGTGGGAGGCCGCCTCTTTTATAAGGGGTCGCCTTCCTTCTTTGGGGCGCCTGAAGATGGAAGCCGGCGTGAATCTTGGTTTGATTATGTGGTCTGCGTAATTGATTGATTTGCGAGATTTAAGTGATTAAATCCCGTCGTATCTCCTATTTGATTCGGCTTGCCTTTTCGGGTAGTTACCCAGCAGCCGCTACATGGCAGTCGGATGCCGGATAGTTCTATCCGACTACTTCACGAAAGGGGAGTATGTTGGTTTAGGTGGGTTTTCGGGGAGCCGGTTGTGGGCTATTCATGCCGGCTGATTCCCTGAACCATCTGCACAAAGATGGGTTTTCTAGGAGCCGGTTGCCGACTATTCATGCCAGCTTGCCGGCGACCGGCCAGTTGATCCCCCGATCCTTCTGTTCAAGCATGGGGGTCAACAGAATGCCCCTCCCTAGGTGAGGTTGTATGACCTCGGTGGAAGGAAACCGACGTCCTAGGGTTGAGCGACCCCCCATGCGTGAGTGGTAAGCCATGCTAGATTTCACACTTTGTGAATCTTCTATCACTGGTTATGGAATGGAGTCGGACTTACACTCTCGGTCACTTGATCGAGGGAAGCTATGTGTTAGCCGGCTGGTTGTACGGCAGCCACCTTGTGGGTGTCGGCAACTAGGTGACGAGGTGGAAAGCATTTGCGTACCGTGTTCGAAGGTCGTGTTGGCATCGCGTTGTACTTCCCCCACGTCTTAACTCTTAGCCGGCCAGTTACGCAACAACCACTTCGTGGGAGCCGGCGACTGGGATGTGATGTGAAAGCTTCACGTGTTTCTTTTTCGAAAGCTGTCGTTGTAGTGAATAGTCACATCATACTTTTTGCGATGTTACGTTCCGGCCGGCTGGTTACGCGGCTGCCGCCTTGCGGGAGTCGGCAACCAGCTGGTGACGTGGACGCTTCACGTGCTTACTTTTTCAAAGGCTGCAGTTGATGCAATGAATGGTCACGTCTTACCTTTGTGATTTCATCTTTT
Organism: Amphibolis antarctica; assembly: GCA_024699675.1. Lineage (NCBI taxonomy): Eukaryota > Viridiplantae > Streptophyta > Magnoliopsida > Alismatales > Cymodoceaceae > Amphibolis > Amphibolis antarctica. Next base: position 54,958 of record JAMKPZ010000339.1, read on the forward strand.
CAGCCGACTGGTTTCATGGCTACCGCCTTGCGAGAGCCGACAACTGGCTGGTGATGTGAATGTTTCACGTGTTTGCTGCAGCTTTCTTGATTTTTATTCATCTTTTTTGGTTTTTGTGCAACTTTCTCGGTTCCCGTGCCATGATCGTACCTTTTCAAAGTTGTCAGGAATCATTTCAGCTTTCTCAATTTTTGTGCAACCAGTTTTTGAACCGATTGCTGACTTGGGTTAGCCAGAATCCAGGTGGTGATGTGAATGTTTCACGTGCTTGCTGCAGTTTCCTTGATTTTCGTTCATCTTTTTCGGTTTCGTGCAACTTTCTCGATTCCCGTGCCACGACCGTACCTTTTCAAAGTTGTCAGGAATCTTTTCAACTTTCTCGATTTTTGAACCGGTTGCCGCCTTAGGTTAGCCAGAATCTAGGTGCCAAATTTTCTATAAATAGAGGGTGAGGGCGTTTGAGATTTCTTCATCTCCTCCTCTCAATTTCACTCTTCACTTGAGCTTTGCCTCTCGATTTTCTTCCATCCACCATCTGTCTTTCACCACCATTATGCCTAGCACAAAGAACATCACGGGGCATGTCCGGCAACCGGCTTCTAGGGCTGTGCAATGATGGCTCGATCTTTTACCGTCGATGTTGAAGAACCTACCGGCGGGGTAGCTCGTGTGTCCTGATAGGGCCGAATCTGCTCGTCTGTCCGTCTTCTTCGAACTTACCGACCACGGCTATGACGCCTCTTCGGCTGAGGCTATGTCCTGGTGGTGGCTGTCGGAACTGCGGCAAGACTCCGGTGCCTCCAGTTCTTGTCTACCGATGGGCGGAGCGGAAGGCAAGGCGTCGGCGAAGGCCCCTCTCTAGAGTTCGCGGCGTCGGGTGCACCGTAAGACGACGGTGAACCGGCAACGACGCCTCACCGGGACTTCATCAGTGCCATTGGACGTCCCTGAAGACACGGTGTCGGATGCAGAATCGGTCCGGCTGGCGCTCCCCTGGTACCGTACCCCGATCGGCTCTAAGGAGGCGGCGGCCGATGGCGTGGCTCCCCCCGAAACTGACCAGGAGCTGACATTCCCCATCGACAACCGCCTGGCCATAAAGACTATTTTATACGGCAGGCTGGCTAGCTTCAACCGGCTGTCGGAGGTGGAGCAGCTGTTCGCCAGGTAGGGCCTACTTCCCTTCGTCTAGGACTTCCGCCGGGTGGAGACCGTCCCCAGTCTGGTAGCTAAGATGTACTCCAACTTGTCGGAGGTGGAGTCACAACTCGTCCTGGGCCTTTAGTCCGGGCCAGTGGAGTTCTCCGACGGGCTCCTGTTTGAGGTGTTGGGCCTCCGCTTCACCGGCCTAGACATCTTCTCTCCCCTACCGAGACTTCCCTAAAGCATCGGCGACATCAACGCGGTAGTTGCCATGGAAGCTGACTTTGAACAACGGGTCGTCAAGGCCCGGGACCTGAACCCCGTTGCCCACCTCATTTCCTTCGTCCTTAACAACACGATCCTCCCGAAGGGAGGACACTAGGACGAGATTAGTGTGGCAACCTATCTCATGACTTTCACGGTGATAACGGGTTGTTAGGTGAACTGGGTGGCGGCGGTTCGGTGCCAGATGCACGACATGATCATCCCGGGCCAACGGCCTCCCAGCTAGTTGCTGTTCGAGGAGGCGATGGTGGAACTGGCCAACTTCCTTCGCATTTCAACCAGGGGCCGGCAGAAGGTCCCACTCCATACCTGGCCCATTACATCGGTCGATCTGGGCCGGTATGAGATGCTCACCTCGAGGTGGACCAACTCGTCGTCCGACGGGCACTCGACCGGGTGCCGGCCCATTGCTTCTGGTTCTCAGTCTGTCGGCAGGTCTTCTTCGGACCTAGTTCTCGTCGACTGCTTCCACACGGCAGTGGAGCATGTCAATGCCTGGGATGAAGTTCTCATCCGACTATTGAGCCACGAGGACCAGTTGATCCGCTTGCTGGAGTGGATGGAGCGCCAAGGGGCAGCACGGGAGCAGCAGAGGCGGGAACGTCAAGCGTTTAACCCTCGGAGGTTCGAGCCCCAGAGGTTCGACTCCCAGAGGACTTCTGACGAGGAATAGCCTTGTGTATCTGCTTGTACTTTGAATCATAAATAACATCAGCTCAACTTTAACGACATTTTGCGTATAACTGTCCCCTCAAGAATTTGTGTGGACTAGTGAGTGGGATGTGGGGTGATGATACGAAGAAGTTGTTCGTACCAAGGTGGCAATCTAGGAGCTGGCTGCCGAGTTTTCTTACTAGATTGCCGGCGGCAGGCCGGCTAGCTACCCGATCCATACGTCTAAGTATGGTATTCAGGGAGCCGGTTACCATACTTCCTAAGCGGTAGCCGGCTGAATTGTTCGACTGACTTGTTCACCTGCACACTCGTTCGTATATTAGTTTCCAAAGGTGAGGAGGGAGTGTCGTTCCCTCCTCTCATTTGTGAATATCTATGGTGAGTTGTGTGAGAAAGTTGGGAAACTTTCTGGTGACTCTCTTTCCTGTGTTTTTTCAATTTCGCAGAGGGGCTTCCAGGTGGTTGCCCGAGGTGGGGTCTACACAAGGTAGCTATTCCGACTCAATCGTGCTATCTGGACCTGCAGGGGAATGAAAGGTGTCTCACCTCACGTTAAAAGACAACCGCTGGACCTTCACGCATGTGAGTTTGGAAATGTGGTTTCCTTGTCCAGCGGAAGTGACCCTCAGGCGACAAAGATGGGTCGAGAGGAGAGATCTGAGAGCTGTCCTTCTACCCATAGTTATGCTGATTCTTCCTCACGAGTTCGCTCTAGGGTTGTAGAGATAACAGATAGAGTTGTGCGGGTTCCGGAAACGTGGGCACCGGAACCCGGGGGTGGGAGCGACTTTCAGCGAGATGCCAAGCCCATGTTGACAACTTAGCGAGGATGTCATGCCCTAGGACAAGAGAAAAAAGGGAGAAGTGGGTGTCGGCAAATGGGTTCCGGCACCTGGTTATATTGGCGGACTTCGATGGGTTGCCAAGCCCTGAAAGAAGGGGATACTTGGTCAATCGTGACAAAGCCGGGTATTGGACTACCAACAAACGACGGAATCCTAAGATCTACCCTTCCCTTACAGAGGAGTCCATATGCTTTCAGGACCTAGCAACAAGTAACTTTTCCTTTTCTTTTTCTTTTTCTTTTTCTCTTTTTTCTTTTTCTTTTTCCCTTTTCTCTTTTTTTTTTCTTTTCTCTTTTTGTTTTGTTTTTCTCCTTTTTTTTTTTTCTTTTCTCTCTTCTTTTCTATTGAAGAAGGATTCTAGCCACTGACTTTTCTTCTTCTCTTTTTTTTTCTTTTCTATTACAAAATAGAAGATAAGAAAACTGAATAAAAGAATGCTACTAGCCCTACCCACGTGCTGTTAGCAAGAAAAATAACCCGATGTTGTCGCGGCTAGTGTACCAAGGGGGAATACCTTAACTAGAGGGAGCCGAAGGTTGTGATTTCCTCTCATTGTCGGGTGGCACTCGGGCTAGGTAAAAATGGGTGGTTGGATATTCATTCACTAGGGGAGAAGTGATCTCCTGTCGGTATCTCGTAACCACTTAGAATCAGCAAAGACCATGGGGATAAGGACGAACCTGGATTACTCACCCTGTTCCATCTTTGTGCCATCAGAGTTAAACAATATGGGCGCTCAGGTTTTCGATGTAGAAATCTAGATGTAGTTGGTGTCACTCCTGGGGTCGATAGTTCATCCCAGAGGTCCTGATAGCACTTCTTGAGTCAGATGAGCCGCCTGCTGCTGCAAACTGTTCTCACCGTCGGCTGTGGATGCGGTTGCTGGGTTAGTCAGAGGTGGTAGCCGATGGTGGGCTGGTTGGATGGTGGAGCGTGTAAGTATTGGGCAATAGGCTAGGAATGATGGCCGGGTCATTTTCCGGCTTGCTAGTGTTTCTTCTGATGAATGGTGAGCTAGTTGTTTCGTGGTTCTGAGACTGAGGGGATGCAAGCATGTTTCGACGGGTTGTGACCCGGAACATAAACATGTGGTGTGAAGTTTTGGCCAGTTTTGTCGACCCTTTTCCTTTCCAATATGGACGAGGCAAGATGACTAAAGAGTCGGACCTGTTTATCATGTGTGCATCGTGTGTGCATCGTGTGACATGTGAGTCATAAGAGGGAATTTACCGAGGAAAGGAGCGTACCTGTCTGGACCTGACCTCTCGATCAATCGGTGGAGAGTTAGGCGGAGACGTTGGTCGCCGGCTTGTCTGAAGGTGGCGGCCGTAGTGATCCTTGGTCGAGCTTATCTTCTTTGGTCCTAGGGAGCCGACCTCTTGGTCAGCTTGTGGGGACTTGGCCCGTTGCGTCTCACCCTTGGCGACTGTTGAGTGCACAAAAATGGGGCGGAGGGGTAGAATGCCCCTAGTTCTGCCCCGAAGTGCATGTCTTCTACAAAGGATGGATGGGTTTCCGGTTGGAAGTGCCGGTGGCCAATTGGATTGTGTCGGCGGTCGAGTAAGATCCCCAGAAGAAGTTGGTTGTTCTGTACTGCAGGGGGGGCCGATTCAAGAAGCAGACAGCCGGCCTTTCTAAAGGCGGCAACCGTGACACTGGAGAGGCTCGCTTCCGCCCCTCGGAGAAGATGCCGACCGGAGGTTCAGAAGGAGGTGAGACACTCGTAGTCCCAACGCCCGTTCGCCGCACCAGAGCGAGGACTTCCGATCACCGCCAATGACCCTCTGTAGGTAAGCCCTTCCTCCCTCGCCATTTTACGTATGGTTTAAACGACATTTCCTCGAGCCCCGACCATGTAACACCTTTCCCATACAAGGGAAAGGTCGAGGAACGGACCTGGGTATCATTCCTTCAGAAACACGTCTGAGGTACCGGCGGCCGCCCTCCCGGCCAAGTGAATCCACCCAGCACGGTCGAGTTTGGTTCGATTGTGACCCTTCTGTCAGGTCCTTTTATGTGGAAACTCTAAGTTTCCCAGCAAGTTTTACGCGTTTTTATTCGATCTCCGCATGTTTTATTTCCTGGGAGGCATAAGTCTACCCTCCCGATGCCCCGAAAAGTTTTCCGCGATGACGCCGCCGGCATGCACCAATGCCAGGCGACGGCAGTTCAGGTGTACGAAGAAGTACAACCCGGCGGTTCCCGTCTCCCGAGAAATGTAAGTCTTTATTCCCGATGCCACGGAATGTTTTCCGGGATGACGCCGCCGGCATGCAACCATGCCAAGCGGTGACCGTTCGGGTGTACGAACACGTACAACTAGGCGGTTCTCGTTCTTTCCCGATAGGCGTAAGTCTACCCTCTCGATGCCCCGGAAAGTTTTCCGAGATGACGCCACCGGCATGCACCCATGCCAGGCGGCGGCCATTCAGGTGTACAAAGAAGTACAACCCGGAAGTTCCCGTCTCCTGGGAAATGTAGGTCTACGTTCCCGATGCCTCGGAAAGATTTCCGGGATGATGCCTCTAGCATACACCCTTGCCAACGGTGGCCTTTCAGGTGTACGAAGAAGTACAACCCGGCAGTTCACATTTTTCGGGAAATGTAAGTATACATTCCCAATGCCCTGGAAAGATTTTCGGGATGACGCCTCTGGCATGCATCCTTGCTGGTGGCGGCCGTTCGGGTGTACGAACAAGTACAACCCAACGGTTCCCGTTACCTGTGAAATCTAAGTCCTCTACTAAACGAACCTCAATGGGGGATGGGGGGAACATCTGGCCAGCCGCTGATATGCTGGTACAAAGAACCAACAGCTAGCTCCCCAAAACCCCCATTGGCACAGAGGGTTCGGGGATTCAGTCGGCTCGCCGCCGGCAAGTCGGTACAAATAGCCGGCAGCCAACTCCCTGAAAACCCATCTTTGCGCAGATGGTTCGGGGAATTGGCCAACCTACCACCGACGTACTAGTATAAAAAATCGATAGCCGGTCCCCATTTTCTGGGAGATGTAGGTCTACATTCCCGATGCCCTGGAAAGATTTCAAGGATGACGTCTCCGACATACATCCTTGCCGGCGACGGCCGTTTGGGTATACAAATGTACGACCTGACGATTCTTGATTTCCGGAAAGAATAGAGCCACCTTTCCGGGATAAGGTCACCGGCACGCATCTGTGCCGGCCCTGGCCAAGTGTAACGTAAATTCTCATCTCCAGTAAAAGGGGGGACATGACGCGGCAGCTGGTACATTCAACCGACTGTCTGGCAGCCCAACTGGCCGCCTCACTCGACCTTCAGTTCTTCTGCTGAGAGGTCCAAAAGGGTGACCTTTGTGTCTTTCTCTCCCCCATTTATTGCTAGATCTGGTATGAATCCTCACTTTGTTCGATTCTCGTTTGTTTTACTCAATTCTCGTTTGTTTTACCGGAAGGGATGAAGTTATCCCTCCCGATGCCCTGGAAGGTTTTCTAGGATGAGGCCATAGGTGGCCAGGCTGACTGATGTGGTTTTCCGTTTTAGAGCCGGAGAGAGGCTGGGATTGCCCGGGCTGTCTAGGGTTGCCTAACACCTTCCCCAACAGTACCCTGAGGCCCATATCCAGTTCTCTCATGTTTCACATATCGTTACATAGTTTTACGTCATTCTCGTAGTTTTATCGTTTCGATGGTGGAAGGATACTCCCCATCCGGTTTTCCTTGTTTTCTACCCAAAAATATGGTGGCGACTCTGTTCAATGAGCCATTCACCCCACGTGGTGATACGCTCACACAATCACCTTTCAATTCTCTGTACCTTGGTCCATCTGTCGGCCAGGCCAGCGGAAACCCATGGGCTTCCAGGTGATAGTCGAATGAAAGAGAGGGTACAGATTTTTGGTGACTCTACTGGGGAGACTCGCTGCGTTTTGTCGATTAAGTGACTCAAACTCTCTCTTGTACGGCTCTTTTGTAGTCAGTCTTTTAATTTTCAGTTAGGATTTTTAACATATTTGCGGCATTTGCTAAGCGAAGCCGCTTTCAAATGCATTGAACCATATCACCCTTCTTTGGTATCCCTGTAGATCTTTGCGGACCCATACAGATTCTTCAGGCATCGTCTCCTCGCAGACCTCTACCGTTCGTAGGTTCCGGACCCCACTGGCTCCCCCTATCCAAACCCGCTCACAAGCAAGAGCTATGGCCACCAATTCCGCTGTAGCATCCGGATCTTCCCCTTACATCACCGTGGCAACTTCTGTGCTGTTGTCCGTGGTCTTCAGCCCGCCACCGCCTGTCGTCACCCGGACGAACTTCACCCGGCCCATCATCATGCCTGCCAAGACTCTAGACCAACCAAGGGCGCCAGATCTGTCTACAGTCGTAGCATTCGACAATGCCACGGTGCATCCTGTGCTGCCCGCTTCCCCAACCACTGAAACTGAAGGTAACAGGCCGGCTCCCGCACGGAGCACCGGCCCATCCTACCAACCACCCTCGAACACCGAAGGCATAGGAGCGGCCGACACCTTCCTGCCACCTTAACCGGGACACTTCGAGCAAACCCTCCTGGCCCACTAGTTGGCATGTTATCAACAGCAAGGAATTGGTTCAGTAATCCCCCCCAAGCCAACCATCCGTGTCCCGGAGAGGCCACACTCGGAAGTGCTGCAACTGTTCGAAGAATCTCCGGTATGCACCGGGGATCCAACTCTTCACCAACCTCCCTCGCCATTGCCCATCCTACAGAGAGGAACTTTGGAAATGGACATAGTGCCCAACTGGTTTGTACAGGGAAAGGAGACGACAAGGCTTGCAGGTCATGAACGTCAAGAGGCAAGCCTGATGGATTCCAAGCGATTCACGTCGGAACCCGCTCCTTCAACAACGAGGCTTGGCATCCCACGCACAAGTGCGCCAGCAGCTGCGTCCACAACAGCCACTGACTTGGCAACCCGGCCAAGTCAACCGGGACTTGGCAATCATACCAAGTCTCTCGCTCAGCACAGCGGACAAGCAATCCTTCGAGCACCAGTCAGATCAGCCAGAAACCGTCAAACCTTAACAGGGGCGCCGCATCATGGAGTCGAAACAGCCAGCCTATTCAGTCTGGGTGACATCTTCTAGAAGCAGAATACTCGCCAGCATGACAGGGCAGAACTAGGGGCATTCTGCCCCTCCCCTGCCACAGTCACTCAAGCAAGCGAATGTGACCATTCTGCCCCCAGCAAGGATGCATGCCGCCGGCATCATCCCAGAAACCTTTCCGGGGCATCAGGAGGGTAGACTTACACCTCCCGAGAAAACGGGAACCGTCGGGTCGTACATGCTCATATGCCCGAATGGCAGCCGCCGGCAAGGATGCATGCCGGTGGCGTCATCCCGGAAACCTTTCCGGGGCATCGGGAGGGTAGACTTGCACCTCCCGGGAAAATGGGAGCCGCTGGGTCGTACATGTTCGTACGCCCGAACGGCCGCCGCCAGCAAGGATGCATGCTGCTGGCGTCATCCCGGAAACCTTTTCGAGGCATCGGGAGGGTAGACTTGCACCTCCCGAGAAAATGGGAACCGCCGGGTCGTACATGCTCGTACGCCCGAATGGCCGCCGCCGGCAAGGATGCATGCCGGTGGCGTCATCTCGAAAAACTTTCTGGGGCATCGAGAGGATAGACTTGCACCTCCCAGGAAAACGGGAGCCGCCGGGTCGTACATGCTCATATGCCCGAACGGTCGCCACTGGCAAGGATGCATACCAGTGGCGTCATCCCGGAAACCTTTCCAGGGCATCGAGAGGGTAGACTTACACCTCCCAGGAAAAATATGCGAAAATCGGATAAAACGCGTAAAACCCGTTGGGAAACTCCAAGTTTCCACATAAAAGGACCCAACAAAAGGGTTGCGACCGAACCGAACTCGACCCTCCCAGGTGGATTCACCCAGTTGGGAGGGAGGCTGCCGGTACCTTCAGAAGTGTCTCCAAAGGAATGATACCCGGGCATGTCCTCCGACCTTTCCCTTGCGTGGGAAAGGTCTAGCATGGTCAGGGCTCGAGAAAAATGTCATTAAATCATACATAAAACGACGAGGAAGGAAGGGCTTACCTACAGGGAGTCGTCGGTTGTGATCGGAAGTCCTCGCTCCGGTGCGGCGAGAGGGCGTCAGGGCTCCGAGCGGCTCTCCTTCTTCAGAACCTCCAACCGACGTCTTCTCCAAAGGGTGAAAGCCTGCGTTCGTGGGAGGGGGATGCCCTCTTTTTATAACAAGTCACCTTCCTTTTTTGGGGGGATCCAAAGATGGTACACGACGCATATCTTGGTTCAATCACGCGGTCCGTGTGATTGATTGATTGCGAGATTTAAGTGATTAAATCTCGTCGTATCTTTCTAATTGATTTGCCTTACCTTTCTGGGTAGTTAACCGATAGCCACTACGTGGCAGGTGGATACTGGCTAGTTCTATCCGGCTACCCCACAAAGGGGAGCATGTTGGCTCAAATGTGGGCTTTGGGGAGCCAGCTACCGGATTTTTGTATCGGTATGCCGGCGGCTGGCCGACTGGCCCCCCGATCCATTTGTTCAAATGTGGGTTTTGGGGTGTCGGCTGGCGGATTTTTGTACCGGTATGCCGGTGGCTGGCCGGCTAGCCCCCCGATCCATTTGTTCAAATGTGGGTTTTTGGGGAGCCGACTGCTGAACTTTTGTACCGGTATGCTGGTGGCTGGCCGACTGGCCCCCCGATCCATTTGTTCAAATGTGGGTTTTGGGGAGCCGGCTGTCGAATTTTTGTAATGGCACGCCGGCGGCTGGCCGGCTGGCCCCCCGATCCATTTGTTCAAATGTGGGTTTTGGGGAGCCAGCTGTCGAATTTTTGTACCGATATGCTGGCGGCTGGCCAACTGGCCCCTCGATCCATCTATTCAAATGTGGGTTTTGGAGAGCCGACTGCCAGATTTTTGTATTGGCATGCCAGCAGCTAGCTGGCTGGCCCCCCGATCCATCTGTTCAAGCATGGGGTCAACATATATAAAAAAATCATCCATAAATACTTCTAAAAATTCATCTATAAAATCAATGAAGATGCTTGTCATACACCTTTGAAATGTAGCAGGTGCATTGCATAGCCCGAAAGGCATACGACTAAAGCCAAATGTTCCAAAAGGACATGTAAAAGTTGTTTTCTGTTGATCCTCAAGTGAAAGAGGGATTTGATTTTAACCTAAATAGCCATCTAGGAAATAATAATACTCATGCCCTGCCAATTTTTCTAACATTTGATCTATAAAAGGCAAAGGAAAGTGATCCTTCCTAGTTGCTGCATTCAGTCTTCTATAATCTATACAAACCCTCCAACTAATTTGAACTCTAGTTGGAACTAATTCCTTGTTGTCATTTTCCACAACTATTACCCCTGATTTTTCTAGTACTACCTAAACTGGACTCACCCAAGAACTATTAGATATTGGATAAATTATGTCATTGTCTAACCATTTTAGAATTTCCTTTTAACAACCTCTTTAATATTTGAATTTAATCTCCTCTGTGGTTGCCTAACAAGTTTAATTTCAAATTCCAGATTAATCCTATGTTGGCAAATAGTTGAACTTATACCTTTTATGTCTGACATCTACCATCCTATTGCTCCCTTATGCTTTCTCAACACTTTTAAAAGATTTTCTATTTGTATTGATGTTAAATCAGAAGCAATAATGACTGGTAGATTCTCATTGTTTTCCAAAAATACATATTTTAAATTTTCTGGAAGTGGTTTCAGCTCAAGCACCAGGTATTCTAAAGTTAATGATTCTTTATCTTTTTCAAATTGTTCTTCGTTTGCATCCATATTCTCAGTTTGCTCAAAGATTTCCTCTTTCAACATTTCTTCAATCGATGTTACACATTTTTCAACATGATCTAATTCCTCTACATTTAAGTCCTCATCTATTTTAAAAGTTTCGATTAGATTAACCTTAATATGTTTAAATTGAAGCTCTTTAAAATTCTTCTTAACCCCACTAAAAATATTCAGTTCTAATTTTTGATCATCCCAAGCTAATTCCATCCAACCATTTCTACAACTTATGCAAGCATCGGCTGTAGCTAAAAATGGTCTTCCCAAAATTATTATAGCTTGATCTTGAGTTGTACTTGAAGCTTTTGTTTCCATTACAGTAAAATCAATAAGGTAGAAAAACTCCATAACCCTTACCAAAATATTTTCCACTTTTCGTAAAGGTATTCTTATGGATTTATTTATTAGCTGAATCACTGTTGTTGTAAATTTGATATTATCTAATTTTGACTTCTCATAAATAGAACTAAGCATGACATTAATTCCAACCCCTAGGTCTATTAACACTGTATTAAAATAACAATCCCCTATATAGTAGGAAATAGCAGGAGTTCCTAGATCATTTAATTTTTTAGGTAAAGGATTAATTAACATGGAGCTTACCTCTTTAGCTAAAAATGGCTTTTTTAAGATTTTCTTCCTTCTATTCTTGGTACAAAGAGTTTTAAGATATTTGGCATAAAAAGGAACTTGTCTAATAATTTCCAATAATGGGATATTGACTTTAACTTGTTCAAATATTTTATTGATTTGTTCCATTTCTTGATCCTTAACATTTCTCATCCTATGTGGAAATGGAAAGTGATTTTTGTTTGTTAACTTATCTTCATTTATAACATCTTTCTTTTCGATGTCAATACTGTTTTCAGATTCTTTACTATTTTGAGATTCTATATTATCCTCTAACTCAACATCAACATTGTCTTCTGGACTAGATTTTTCTTTAATTTCCTTTTTTTTGTAAAATTGTCTTTAATTTGTTCTTCTTTATCATCCTCTTTTGGACCTTCATAAGTGACACCAAATCTTAATATTATACTTACATCTTTTGATTCTTCTTTTGATACATTGTCTGTTACAGGAGCATTAAAATCTTCTTCTAAGTTAAGGGTGGCTAACACCTCAAATGACTCTTCTATATTTTTGGAAATAGGGTCGTTCATAACCTCAAATGGTCCAACTGAACAGTCCCTTACCAAATAATCAAGTAATTCATACCCTTCTCAGATTTGATCTTTTTCCTTAATATTTTCAGCTTCTACAGCTCTATAGAACTGATTTGGTATGAATGTTGCACAAGTATCTATAGGTTCCTGCTGGAAACTTCCATCTTATTCAGATAAATTAGAGTTCTTTATAAATAAGTCAATGGATCTTTGAATTTCATCTAACTTCTCCATATGATTAAATGCAGTTAAATCATTATATTGATTTTCTTCCATTACCTCAAATGGGTGTATATTCTTCTCTGTATATGAAATGTTTTTTAATGAATTCACCTCTAGATAATTCTGATTTCCATTTGAGTTCACCTAATAAATCATCATTTTCATATTCATTAAACATTTCACTATCTTTCATTTTTTGTATTGATTCATCATATCTATTCAACAATTTTTCAAAATCTTGTGATATTCTTTGCTTACTATAATTCTGATCGATTTCAGTGTTAATTGGTAAATTATCTCCAAGATTTGATATACCTATGTTAGTACTTTGAACACTCTGATCATCTTGTAAGATTGACCAATTTGAATAATTTTCATTTTGTAATTCATTCAGTCTATTATACCCTTCAGTATTTCATATTGTTTCATCTAGTTTATCCATTAATTGCTAGATTTGTAGTGATATATTTGATTGGTAATTTTGATTTTCATTCATATGATTATACTTTGAATAATAATTCTACATTCCTAAATTTCCATTATAGTCCCACAAATTAGAATTGTCATTCCAGTTGTAATTATTTTGGGATTTAACATTAAGTTCTTCTAAATCATGTTGTGAAGAGTAGTCATTAAACTCCATAGGTAAATAATGTGTGTGCGAAATATTTTAATTCATCGCAAGTGCACTGGTTCATATGTAATTAGTGTGCAAGTACGGGTTTGTCCACAGGAATTAGTTTTTGCTTGGTGTTTAGCTGAATTGGTGACTTCAATTAAGTAAAACAATTGATTAAATATTTTATCAACAATGTCACGGTTGCCTTGTTCCAATTAACCGCTAGGATGGTCTTTAAATACCAATTGTGTTACACTTTCTAGAGGATTTTACTTCCAAATATTTAATTCTTCTTAAACTTTAACATTATACACTTCAATTTGCATAAAATTTAACATTCTGCATAGAAGAAGCACTTAACCCTCGACAAAGCTCGTGGGTAAACGTCCCTACCCTCGAACTTACCTAAGGGTTGTGCACAGGGACAAGCAATCAACTAGCGAGGCGATCAAGCTCACAAGCGACTAGATAGATGGTCAACTATCTGAGTGGATGACTGATTGGACGGGCAGTGGGTTGGTTGACTAAATGACCAAACGAACTTGGAAGGTCATTCAGTCAATGGTTGATCGACTATTGTTTCTGAGAGGTAACAAATGGTGGTTGATATATGGTGGTAGACAATGGCGATGCATGGTGGAAACGACAAAGGAATGGCAACGCACTCAGTGGAGCTCTCCTTTGCAAATGAGTGGAGTGAAAGGGAGAATGAGGAGAGTCTCCCCTTTTGTTTTCTTCATCCCTCCCTCTTTGGCAAGCTTTCAAAGCTTGCCTTAAGGAGTGAAAGCTTGCCTTAAGGAGAGGAGGAGAGAGGGGTGGATGTTAATCATCCTTCCTTATCTGTGATGTGTATTTGGTAAGCTTTGGAAAACTTACCCTTATCCAAGAGAGAGAAGGGGAGGTGGAAAATCTCTCCATACGTGTGAGCCCTTTTGAATTCAACAATTACGATTTGTCAAAGGATCAAGATTTGTCGGCCCCTAGATCTTGATCCGAGGTCGAGATGTGTGGGCCCTTGGATCAAAAATCAAAGGGATGAGATGGGGTGGTCATTGGATTTTGATCTAATGGTTGAGATTGGTTGAATCCAAGGGTCAAAAAAGGTTTGGGTTTTAAGTCGTCGAGTCGCATTCAAATGGCTAGATTTACCTTGATCTCGTGATTTGACGTGGATTGTTGGATCCTAAATCAAAGGTCATGTGGCATGAAGAAACGTAGCCCTTGGATAAGGATCCAATGGACTAGGCTGAGAGGGACTTAAGTCGATTAATCCCAACCGCCAAATCAGTCATCAAGGGTCATATTTGGGTGACCTTTGACATCCAATGGATGGAAATTGAATGGCTCTCAAGAGAGTACTTTAAGTTACTCAATTCGAGACATGGGATCTCATAGATGGTCAAGATCATAACATCAAGGGGAAAGATGAAAGTAGTTACTCAATGCTGCTATATCAGCTTCTTGTATAACGTGAGCTTCCAAGCATGTAATTTAGTGAACCTGAAAATTAGAATGTCTATAAATATCTTTAAACTTGATTAGCAAGGAAACCAAAAATGTTATTTGAAACTCGAGACTCTTCACCCTAAAATTGTTAAGAATTGTGATTTTCAAGATAACATGTTAAAACAAGTTTCTAACCAAACTGAGTTCCAAAGAAGTGTATAGTAAAGATCGCTAGATTTTGTATACACCTAAGATTTAAGTTATATTTCTATAATGCATATTTTAAGTCAGTATAACTAAATCTAAATAGTGATAGATTGTCACTTTCGTTAAACTAATAAGTTATCTATCCCTTTGGTTAAATTATGTAATTTGATTTGCAATATACCTTTATTAGATTGATTCATGTTGACCCACTCGACAAAGAGAAAGAATGCCTTCCGATGCTTCAAGACGGGAAAGGAAGAGAGTACTTCACCAAAATTATCTTTTCTTAAAGACCAAATATATACGAACTTGGTTAGGCTAAGCATCTTCATGTAAAATAATAAGAAAATGAGGTTACAGACAATAAAAAATATTGTAGATACTTACTCTATGATTTAGATGTATAATTTTAAAATAAATAAATAATAAAGATTACATTTAAAATAAACAGATGTACCTCTTTTTTAAACGTTTGTTTTAGATATAATCTTAAATAAGTAGATTTTAAGTTAATGTATTTAAATTGTAGAATGAACACCTATGACAAGTGTCTATAACAATATTTAACTCAAATAATAAGCATACCATAAAATAGATTGTGACAAAAAGGGCATATAAGTGGCATAAACACATGAAATGAAATTTTAAAAAACCAGTACATGAAAATTGACCAACTTGTACTTCCAACGTTACACACTTTACAGTTAGAATGCCATTTATGTATTTGTTTGCGTTAGGGTTGACCTAAAGATCCGAATAACCAAGTCCATCTTTACGTGTATCAAATGCTAAGTTAAAGCGTTTAATATATGACAGATGATAATCAAGATATTCATCCTAAGTTCGATGGCAAATAGATTCCATGCAGCTTGTAAAGACACAGTACACTTCCCTCTACATCATGTCAATCATGTCATTCTAAGATGATTTCCAGGAATGTTGAAAAAGTTGTGACGCGGTTCTTCCCAGTATCCACTCAAGATCTGAAGGTGGTAACCGAATTTTACTGGCTATAATAGAAGTGGCTTCTTTAGCCTCTTTGTAGCCACATTCCGGGATGACAAATGGGAAATCACTGCAGTGAAATTCCAGGAACGAGAAACAAATCAATAAAGCAATTTAGCAAAATCTTCCTCCCACAAAGTTGAACCTTAAGACACACCATAATTCCAATGTTTGCCATTATTTTAACGAAAATGACATTACCTTCCCCACATAACTCGATTGGAACCATAGCTAGAAATAATTCCAGATAGAAGGGAACTGATGTCTTCATATGGAAATTGATTCCTTGACAATCGAAATAAAGCACTGAACTTCACATAAACCTTTGAAACAAGAGAATACATGTAAAGATTTCTCATGTGTAAATGATGTTTATTCTGAATGTGCTCGGCAAAGAAAGAATCGTAGCAAATATCAAAATGAAAAAAAACTACCAAGACACTAAGAAAATATTCAATAGCATGCAGCTTAAGATTTGTGTTTACCACAATTCTCTAGTTATAATTTTGAAACCCGTCCCTAACCTTTTGCCAAGCCATAGGTGCAGCACATGCTTGTTTTTTGGAAGAGATGATACACTCAAAATTTAGAGAGCATAGATAGGAACCTAGCAATGGTCACAAGGAGATAAACCTAGCCAAAACTAGGTACGCAAAATTGTTACAATGGAGTGTATGAAGATAATGTTGTTCTATTTCTAGTTGAAACATGAAGGTGGCTCATGTTAAACTTGGAATTCAGATGGATTGCAACATAGCAATAATGGATTAGATGGAGAAGTGTGCCTTGAATTTTATACCATAGGTAAACAAAACCAAGTCTTATGTGCTATAAAATGTGTGAAGTCCATCAAAATTTGTTTCCTAAAGGAAGCCTGTAATTTCTATGAAAACTGTTAGTGAATAATTATAGGACCAACTCCTGCCTCATTGATGTACTACAATAAAGAATGTCCTATTTTTTGGAACTCATCTTTCTCAAGATAATTCTATAGGATTAAACCAATGCGATTCAGAAAACAATAGAGGCTACTAACAAATGTCACAAATTATACGAATTCCAAGCAGAGTTTATATAGAATTATTATTATTTAAAAATAAATAAATCATTTTCCTCAATAAGAATTCATTTTTTAAATTTTTTATTATTACCATATTAGCAGCATTGACAAATGATTGTATAATCAACTTTGTAATATTGTTTTGACAATATTGATTGTAGAAAAATACCTTCAGATGGTCATTCAGCAATTGATGCTATCTTTTTTCAAGTCTTGCATGAGTCACTTGTTGAGTGATATGTAATTGGGTATTCAGATCATGGTTAGGATCCATTTACTGTGTATATATACTTTTCTAAGTAATTTATAAGTAATGAAAAACCCTAATCTCTTTTCTTTTCCCTCTCAACTTGGTATCAAACAACTGAGTGTTTTCAAGGTCTCCTTGTGTACCTACATCTTCCCTCCCTTCACACCCCTATTCGCATAACTCTTTCCATGTTTTGTTGATCGAATGCCTCTTCTCTCACCATCACGGTAAAAAGTTCCAAACCACCCTAGTTTGGTTCCACCAAAGTCATCTGTCATAGGATGGACTATTCCACTACTCCTCTCATGACTTGTCTCACCATCACCATCACCATCATTAAGTTTAACAAAACCAATTATTTTCATTGGGCTCTCCCCTTCGAGATGTTTCTCACCGCCCATATGTGCAAACACCACCGTCACAATCAGAGGTGCTGACATTGTCCCATCTCTCTAGTCAACCTCCAATTGAGCTTTGCGAGTGTCACTGTGTGGGACTTCCAAGTCAGCTGCCTCCATTGATGCCTCTATCATGACCATCTAGGGTAGCAGGTGTGGTTCTCGCTCTTCTAGCTCCAACTCCCATGTTTCTAGCTACCAAGGTAATCATGTGTAGGATCTGTGCACTCATTGTGGTCACCAAAATCACGTGTCCGATAAGTGTGGGGATAAATATCATCAACGACCTATTGCTACCCTTGTTACTACTGACTCCAATGCACCCTCTCCTGTGGAACCTCCATACGTACATGCTGTTACAATAAGTCAAGAACATTATGATAAACTCTATCTTACTGAGCCAAGAAAAATTCCTCTACAATAGCATCTCATGTTCTCTCCTCAAGTATCTCCGTATTTCATACAACCTCTAATCCTTGGATAATAGATTTTTAAGGCCTCAAACCACATTGCAGATGATTCCTCTCCTTTTAAGTACCATTTCGATGCCCATAAAATAAAGGTTGTTACCCTTGCTGATTGGCACTCTTGTCCTATTTCTGGTGCTGGTCTTGTCACTCCTATGGATGATCTCACCTTAAATAATGTTCTTTACATACCTAACATGCCATTACCAAACAAGTACATTGTTCAATCACCTTCTACCCCTTTCATTGTACCTTTTAAGACCTCCTATGGACTTGGTTTGGGCCTTAAGCAAGGACTCGATGGTCAAAGATAGTTCCTCTTCTGCACTTACTGTTGCTATGACTTCTAGTGACTCATCCCTATTATGGCACCGACGCCTTGGCCATCAATCATTTTGTAAGCTTCAAGCTTCTCTTCTGTCTATTTTTGTTCATCTTGTTGAGTGTGAGCAATGTCTCAAACTGTCAATAAGATGGTGTGGTTAAAGTTTCCTCTAATTCAACTTGGTTTGAAGGTTTCTTTACCTATGAATATGTATTGCAACAACAGACATCTATTTACATTACTAATAATGCTACATTCCACAGACGCACCTAGCACATAGAGATAGATTGTCACTAATTACTATATTCGTGAAATTTGACTTGTTGGTATTATTTGCACTCCTTACACTAGGTTCTCCTAGCAATGAGTAGATATCTCCACTAAGACCTTGGTACTAGATTTTTTAAGGAATGTGGTAACAAGTTAAGGATGATTGACTTACACTCTCCATCTTAAGGGGAAGTGTTGAGTGTTATGAAATTGGGTATTCAAATCATGGTTAAGATCCATTTATTGTGTATATATACTTTTTCAAAGTAATGGAAAACCCTCATCTCTCTTCTTTTCCCTCTTAACTTCACATAAATATAGTGATTTTATATAAAATAACACTTTAAATCTATGCCCAAGAAATAATTGTTTAACTCCTAAAGTTAAATGTCAATAACATAATAAAATAATTTAATACAAGAATGATGAGGATTTGTTATCTACCCAAGGAACAATGGAATTGGAACATGAAAACCTGACGAAAATGGTCTTTGTTACATTTCAAGATAAAGTGGAAGAAGGAAAAGATTCTCAAAGAAGAGAAAACATAACTTTTAGGGTAGGTGCTTAGGTGCCTATGTGCCAACGCAAAAATTGGTCACACATTGGCTACTCACCTCACTTTATATTTTGTCAGATCCATTTAATTATAAATATGTTTTTAAATATTCCTCCTAGCAAAAAATTTCAATATAATATTTTTAATGGAACTTAGAAATAAAAAATTATTGAAAAACAGTCATATATGTTATTGAAATATATATTAGTACTATCACACTTCATGCTTTAATATTTTCTTAGGATTACTATGTATTTGAAAGTTATTTAGAAAAAATAAAGTTAAAATATACATGATCATTCTCAAATATGAATAAATATATATAATTTATACTTAATTTAAAAATAAACATCTAAATAGATGTGTAAGCATTGCCTAGGCACCCAGGCACCTTAAAAAGTACAAGAAAAAGTGTCCAATTACATTGAAATAATCAAATTAAGAGATTTATGTGGTGAAAATAATGTCCCCCATGTCAAATACATGTTTTTATCGTGTCCAAAATAATTGCATAAATAGTGTTTATGTCATTTCAAAAAAATTATCTTATAATGAGAGGCCAAATCAAAATTTGAAAGTACATTGCACCTTAATAACATATGTTGCAAAAGAAAAACTGCATTTGTGAAAAAACACTCATAAAAGAGAAAGGTAAAATTTTTCAACAAATGGTTGGAGCAGGCCAACTTCAACAGAATTTATATTCTAGAAATTTTCACATTGCATTCACAATATAACAGTTTTGAAACCATAGCTCCATTTCATAATCTATCAAGGAATAGCAAAAAATTTTCCATCATGTCTGCAGATAAGTAACATTATTCGACATTTTCCTAGTGATAAAATTTCCTTCTCCTAATCAAAAGTACAGTCTTTCAAATCTCCAAATAGTTCCAGCTAATGCTAAAAAGCAAGTCATGATATTATCCTGTTATGTCAGTGTTAATTGTTTATAGATGGAATTGACATAAAACTGCAGTACAGAAAAAGTAAGCACATTATGCTGTGTACGAGGGCTACACTAGAAAGATGGCCTTAGAATGCCAACATGGAAAATCAGAAAAGGTTAAATTCAAAGAAGACAAAAAATAAGATGATATTATAAATTATGAAATTTCAAGCCCAATACCTGAGGAAATTTTGAGAATCTTAGCAATCCAGAATATGTTTGTTTTTCCTCGTCAGTTCTGTAAAATGGCATTACTCAATATGTCTATTGTGCAAAGGAGTAGAATCATGTAAATATTACCGTAATGAGAAGGAAGTTCACATTGGAGGTTTGCAGAAAGCTAGATGATCAAGGATCACAACAGTTGAAGGAAAGTTGGAACACAACTCTTCAATTTCTGAAATATGCAAATGAAGACCCTACAAGAAGGCAACGTTTCAATTAAAGAATCTTCATATACCTGACAATTTATTAACAAGACACAGAAACATGACAACGGACCAATTATGGGTTTTATATATGAAGAAATGAATTTAATGAAAATATGAGACGTAATATAAAGAAATTCTAAAGTATGAAAAATTTATTCAAGAGGGTGTGGTCCAAGGCGCAACTCCATTCCATGTAAGTTAGTAGTTATTTTATATACAACTCTGGTTGCATAAGCAATTTTTTAGTATTATGATTTACGAGATCAATAGGTCTAATAGAAACATGGTCTTGGTAGTTATTGAAATTTATACTATCATGCATCCAAGTGGTCTTTCAAAAGTTAGAGCTTGAAATTAACACCTAGTAGAAGCCTTAAGTGAATTTAAATGATTCACAAAATGTCTGCTAGTATTTTAAGATTCCAAAACAATCTGTCATAAAATCTCAAAATCCAATCATGTAATAAATATTTATTTTAATTTTTATTCATACCATTAAAACCCATATGATTTTGAATTCCTTAGATATAACTAAAAAATAGAAATATGTGTGAGCAATCTCTTCATTTAAAGAAATAAGAATATTTACAATTAGACCCCCTTTAATCCAATATTTGTAGAAATCTTGTAAATTAAGGGTTTATTTGTGGATGATGAAAATTCAAGAAAGGAAAATTCAAAACATTCAATTAAAAATGGAAATGGAAAAGCAGGAAACTCAAAAAAATTTAAGTTATTTTTGCACGTTATGAAAATTCAAAAAAATCTATATATGATGTAAAAAGATTTTGTAAAAATAAAATATAAGTACTTCCCAAGTATGACTTTCCAATAAAAATTAAAAAGTAACAATACAAGTTATTCAATATCTTGTTAAAGTTAAAATAATTTTACATCTTTATTATAATAACTTCAGAAGTTCTTATGCAAGTGATTAAAATAATTTTATATTTTTATTATTATAATATCTGTCTTTATCACTAAATTATTATAATATCTTTGGACTTCCAAAGACCAAACCACAGACGCATTATTGACACCTGCATTAAGCCTGCAGATTAAGAATGCAATCTTAATTTTCTATCATTAGCCAATAAAAAAATTTCCCACGATTAATTACCCACAAACCCTTCATTAATGTATAAAAAGAATAAAATTAATAGTAAAAATGAAATAATAAAACAAGGGTGATAAAATAAAGCAAAATAACTAACTAAAATAAAATAAAATGAATGGCAGGGGTATAAATAGAGGGATGATGGAGTAGGGGGTTGCTTCTTCGGTTGGAAGTTTTGGTGCGTGGACCTTGTCCTTCTTCACCTGAAGCTTGATCTAGTAGGACTGCTACTGGAGGAGTGGTGGAGAGGAATTCTTTGTTTGTGCTAGATTTTGTATAATAACATTTAACTCAGATATTTTACTTTTTAGCTAAATATTTTGATCCTTTAAATTTGTTATTTCAGCAGTAAACTTTTCAGTATCATCATCTTCTACAGAAACAGAATCAATTAATTTTTGATTTTCTTTTTGCAGTTTCTATTTTTCTAATTCAAGATTTTCATTTAGTTTTTCTAATTCGTCAATATATGTCATGCATTGTTTAAACTTTGATTGTAATTTCTAATATTTTGTATTCATTTTATTAAAAGAGTCTTGTAAATTACTACAATCAACAGAAATATTTTCAGTTTCAGAAAATACGTTAGTGTTTGTTGTGAAGCAAGCCGGTTCTTCTTCATTTTCAAATGCTAATTCTCCACTAGATGAGGTTTTTGCGTTTTCTGCAGTTATTCTTTATTTTCTATTGGTTAGACAACAAACTAAGTTCGTTGTCTAAGCCTTTAGACAATGGAGTCCATTATCTGAGCCTTTAGGCAACAGAATAAGTTTGTTGCCTTGTTTGTACAGTAACTTATAATATTATTTCATTTATTCCATCTTGGGCAACACCTATGCATAACGTTTAGTCTATACGTTAAACGTTACGGCTTTTGCGAAATGTTTGGCCTAAACGTACCATCTCTCGCGGTACATTTATCCTAAATGTTACAGACTGCGTGATGAGTTTAACTCAAACCCATCGGACCGCGCAACAAGTTTAGTCCAACTCTTCTGTCCTTGTGCAATTTATTTAGATTATAGTAGTATATTTGTATATGTATGTATGTAGAATATATATTTATTTATTTATTTAAAAATAATAGTTTTAGTACTATGTACATATTGGAATGATTGGAATTTATATTTCATGTCCATTAATTCCTTATGTCAAGCTTCCTATGGATTCGACCCGTACTCACAATGTTTATTACAATAGGCATCATATGCTTGCAGTTATAAACATAAAATTTAGGATTTTTTGAGCTTTAATGTTTTATTTATTAAACAACAACACGAAAACCCCCTACAGACTTGAAGAGTCTTCTTGTATTTTCTGTTCCCATTCTTTTCCTCTTTCAGCAATGGACAATCCTTCTTGATATGTCTAGTCTTGTTACAGTTGTAACATGTAGGAGCTTGTTTTTCTTTTTCCTTGATCTCTCTTCAAGATCTCCTTCCCTTCTTCCATGTTTTCTTGAACTTTTTAACTAGAAGACTAAAATCTTCATTTCAGTATTTAAATCAGAATCAGACTCAGATTTTACCTCAAAAGCTATCTCCTTTTTTCTATCTGATTTTGTATTTTCATTTATTTCTTTTTAGCCTTCATTTGAACCACATAAACAATGATGTTCCCCATTAACTCTTCTACAAAGTACTTGTTAAGATCCCTTACCTACTCAATTGCAGTTGTCTTCTTCTCTCACTCAGTTGTGAGAGACCTTAAGATTTTCTTCACTAATTCTTATTGAGAAAATTCTTTTCTCAAGCCTTGAAAAGAGTTAGTGATGTCTAAGAATCTAGCAAACATACTTCCAATACTTTTAGATTCCTACATTCTAAACAACTCATACTTTTAAACAAGTAAATTTATTTAAGTCTCTTTAACTTGATTTGTACCTTTATGAGTTACTTCTAAGTTATGTCATAACTCATTTGCAGTTTTACATATAAAGACATTATTAAACTAATCAATAGTTAGCACACAAAATAACATATTCAAATCTTTGACATTTAGCTGATCTCTCTTTTGCTCTTCTTCAATCCATTCATCAATAGGTATTGTAGGCCTAATGTAGTCATGTATTACCATTTTCCACATTGCAAAATCAGCGAACTTTAGAAAAGCATCCATTCTATGCTTCCAGTAAGCATAGTTTTCCCCATCAAAAAGAGGTGATCTATGTACAATCTATACTTCAACCAAGTATGTTCTAGAAGCTATTATTAATCTCAAGATTTTTAAGTTTCAGTTAAGATTAAACCTAACTCTGATACCAATTGTTAGAATCAAGTCCTCACTAGAGAAGGGTGAATAGTGAATAAAATGATTATTCAATAAAAACACAATTAAAATAATAAAATAAAAAACAGAAATTTATAGTAGTTCACCCTAAACAAGAGCTAGTCCACTTCTCAAGGCTTATCCTTGAGAGTTTCACTATCAGTAAATATTTTACAAATTCACACTCCAACATTTACACATTTTTGCTTTTATGGGCTCAACAAAAAAGAACCTTTTTTAACAAGGAAACCACCTTGTCACCTTGCAAAGACACCCTCTTTGCAATTCTCACCATAGAAGGGTGAGCAAGCTTCCTGTTACAACTCGTTGGACAACTTCACAAACACTTTGTTAGACACTAAACACAGAGACAAACCACAAGTATCCTCACAAAAGACACACAAGAAGAGCACACAAGAATTGCACACAAAAATCCTTTAATTGCTCCATGCTTTTCTTTTTATAATTCAATCCATAGCTACAAATGGAATGTTATCCTCCTTCCATTTGCCACAAGCTAAATCTTTAAAATCTTCATTAACTTTCAATTCTTTCTCTTTTTGTTATTTATCATATCATAACGGGTCTTTATATCTTTGATCTTGCAAAAATTACCCCTTAAATTTCGGAGTGATGGATTCCGTATCTTGCAAAAATCAATCAACAATAGAAGTATTTTTTGTTTAGGTTGAACAAAATCTTTGTTTTCACAAAATGTCCAAAACTGTACTACGGATCTTCTGTTAAACATTAAGCTTAGACTTGTAAGACTTCAAGTATTAACGAAATGTCTATCTAAAGGGATCCGAACATCCATTTAATATTCCTGTAACACAGACAAGTAGCGCAAGTTATAACGAATTGTTCGTCAACTAATGTTGGAACATCCGTTCAATACTTGTGTATAAAATTTATTTAAACTAGTTATAACAGAATGTCCATTCAAAGACCTCGAAATGTCCATCTGGAGTCTTGCATAATAATTATTAGGTAATGCAAAAATTAATTAACAGATTTTCGCAATGAGTACAGAACTTCCGTGAGCCTTTCAACTTGTATTTTGCAACTCAACTATCCACAGAAAGTTCATTGTTATCCACAACACTTCCGTCAATATAACTCCTTATAATAACAGAACTTCCATAGAATTAGTCAGAACATCTGGCATATCATACCTATATAGAAATTATACTTAACAAGTTAAGGTGCCCTAGATAGCCGACTCAACAAGCTACCCCAATGATGTCAACAACTAAAGCTTCAACTATTGATTCTTCATCTTAGAAGACAATAATGATTTCTAAGTGATTATGATGGCATTAATCTCTTGCAAGCTAAACAAAATACCATTGCCAATGCACTCCATGCCTTCTTTTCTGATATAGTCTCATCTTCTTTACTTATTAATAATTCTTGGATTATTGATTCTAGAGTCTCTTAATATATGTCTGGCATAAAGAGCCTTTTTACTTGTCTTTCCAAACTATCCAACTTTCACTTTATTGCTTTGGCTTGTCTAGTTCTAGGTCAAAGTGATGTCCAAGCCACCTTTCAACTTTCTCTTGAAAATGATTTATTTGTTCCAGATTTTTTAATTAATCTTTTATCTATTAGAACCATTACTAGACACCTTTACTATTTTGTCTCTTCTTTCTACTTTCACAATGCCTTTCAAGATCTATAGATAGGAAGGAGAATTGGTTTGGACAATGACTACGGAAATGGTGTTTGTCAATATCTTGGATCTAATGTTATTCTTACTATCTCATATCTCATTAATCAAATGCCTTCCTCCACTTGGAGGCAAAATTCCTATCTAACGATTATGCACTCAACAAAAGCTCTTTACTCTTCCACTTAAGGTGTTTGCCTTTGTTTTTATTGTCAAAAATCTCTCCTGGGTTAGATAAATTTGCTCCCCACTCCTTATGGTGAGTTCTATTTTAAAGGTTGTGCCTTCTACATCTCATACTTTAAAGGTATATCATCAGCTGTCAAGACAGTCACATTTAAAACTGATTTTCCTAATTTATCCTTAATAGACTAGGTGACAAATCCTCCTTTCCTTCCCAAATTAGGAAGGAAAAGAGAGGAAAGGAAATAGGTTTACATTAGATCTATAAATTTTTATGTTATATGTGTGTGGAGGGGCCAAATACGTGTAAAGGGGGTGGATACACTAGGAAAGGGCAACGCACAGGAATGAGACATTCTTGGAAGTTGATGAGGTAGAGTGACAGAATAGGGAAAATGGAGTACTTATAATTTGGAAAATTTTAGAAATTTTTCCCAAATTTTCAAGTGGTACACCAGAAATATTTTCCCAGACTTCTCAAATTTCATTTTCCTTATTTTCCAAGTAGCACAAACCCCCTTAAGTTATCCTTCTATGTAGTTGATTATTTCTAACATATCTAAACTAGTTATCAAATATTTCCACTGACGTATACAATAGAGAAAAGTGAAAAATTAAAAAAAGTTAAACACCTTCATGCACATGATTCCCACAGGAACACCAAGCTCACCAGCTTTACTAAACAAAGCTCTTCCAATTTCGTTATTCATCTGCTTGAATGCAAATCAACAGTTGATTACAATAATAGACAATTTGAAGTGCAAGTATGATGCTATTCACCTAAAACAATTGAAATTAGAAATAAAATAAGTAATATGATAATTTAGAGTGATTCTCAAGGGTCCACTGTCCCTTATCTCAGTTTGGAGAATGGAAAAAATGAACACAAGTCTCACTTGAACGATACCTTTTGACCTGGAGGCCATAGATATGGATTGAAGCGCACAGCACAATATCCATCCTAGCAAAGAGCAGAACCACAATGTTGGATTAATTTCTAAGTGAAGATTCTACGACAGATAAGATTCACAAGTACCTTTCTGACTAGCTGTTCAAATAGGTGGATGCCACTTCCATCATCTGCAGGATTTGCAAGGCAGCATCCAGTAAATCTGGATGGATGTTTCTTCAAGACACTAATAAATTGATCAAATATTACAAGAACATGTCACAAATAAATAGGAAAAACAGCAATCAATGTTTTACCGAGTTGTCAACACACTAACACCAGTTCAACAATATTTCAGGTTGAAATATAAATATATTTTTGGCAGGTCATATTTAGCTTAGAATTGGAGAAACATGGCACAATTCAATTCATAGAGAACCCACCTTGTCACCAAAGAATGATCAAACATATGATTGATAGGCTGCACTATAAGAGCTCCATCAACTTCTGCTTCATCCATACACTACATAACAACCAAGATGAATGATACACTGATTTAATTTTTAGAAGTGTATGAAGGACATCATTTAAATCATAGAAACAATAGAATTACATTCTTACAAGGTTGTTTGTGCCAAGGAAATCAAGAGGAAAAAATATGTAATCAAAAGGAAATCAAAGAAAAATTAGTTCATAGGATTTTATTTTCTTTTTTACTCTAGCAAGATGTATGTGCATTCATGAAAAGGAAAGAAAAATATTTTCTTTTCGAATTATACCTCAATGGATGGAAAAAGTAAACAACTCATTTAAAGCTTTCCATGAAAATCAAAGGATTTTACTTTCTAATTAAAAATATGTATGATTGTGAACTTAGTCAAAGGAAAAATATATTTCTTTCCACTGTTTCCATTGCTTTCTAGGTACACAAATATCTCTTATAAGTCTGACACCTAATTATTAAAATGTAGAGATCCAATTCAACACCAATTAAATGAGAATATGGTTTTAAAAGTCGGTATTATATTGAGAATCAATCTTCTACAAAAGGAAATTTATCAAGGATCAAGATCATATCAATAGAAATGCAACACTTTCATAGAAACAACCATAAAACACCAAATTTCAACTTGAAACTTAAAATATAATAAGCCATAAGAAGCAGATAAAAACACCTAGATAAATTTTTTAGGCAATTATCATGTATAAAATAACAATTAAATAGAAATATAATAGTTGCATGCATAAGAAAAGTCTTAAATTACAAATGATAGAAAAAAATCAATAATGATAAATGATTTAAAAAACAACGGAATATACATATACTAATTATAAATATATTAATTATTACCTGAATTAATTTAAAGAATAGAAAATAAAATGTGTGAGAATATAGATGAACAATCATGAATTTTAAAAACTTTAAAAAATATATAAGTTTTATTTTTAAATAATTTTACTATTTTTAATACATAATTTTTACATAATAATTTTTATTTTTTCTTTTCTTTTTTCCCTCTTTTTTAAATGTGTTTCTTTTTCTCTTTTTCCTTTTTGTCTTTTTCTTTTTTTCCTTTTGTCTTTTTACCCTTTTCCTTTCACATGAACTCTTCCTTCTCGAGTGCTCAAGACCCAAGCCTCCACTTGAGAACACTAATGAGTTTAGGACCTTCAACTAAAGACATAAGTTTTCCATAAAGTCTTCCACAATCAGTAAAGACAACCACAAACAAAAGCCTTTACTAAAGGCTTTGGATGTCAACGGTGACATTCAACCAAAGCATCACACGTTCAATAATAGTGAACTTAACAAAAGGATAAAACAATCCTTTTACTAGATTCATCAATCAAACTTCTGTAAACTTAAAAAAAAACCTAGACCAATCAATTTGTCAACCCACTGCTGACCTACAATGACAAATTATATGATCTGTTGTATTTTTGAAAATACTATCTACATTAGTATCATTCAAATGGAAAACCTAGACAGATCACTGAAATTTTAACAATGCATCTCAACTTTTAAAACGATAACTGTGAGTTGAGAAGTTTACTTATATACAACAATCAAGTTGATGAGTCTATTTATGTGCAATCCATTATAATTAATTTATATAATTATGATACTTTATGAGGTATATATTTGTTTTCTTAGTAAAAATTACAGGTTACATCATATTACAAAGACTTAAATGCAAAAGAGTATTAAACAAGCATAAATTCAGTGAAGCACCCCACATTCATTTATCACACAAGTGAGAAGCCAAGATAACACAAAGATAAATGGTGTTATGTTGCTATGAATAAATGTTGGGCTAAACATTGCTATAACCTATTAAGCCCCAAGATGGGGGTGTTTTTTTTTTCTTAACCAAGATGGGGTTGTTGCTGCAATTTCTCCAATTGATCCCCTTATAACGTCATAGGGTTTCACATAGGAAGGGATCCCGCATTTTCTAGAGGGCATGGCTGCTTTTAGCGACTAGAAGAGAACAAATAGAAGGGAGGTGCTACTGGTGCGTGTTTCTCCCTCAAGGTTGGTGTAGAGTGGACGATCTTCTTCCAATCTTCATCTCCACTTGAACTGCTACTTGTTGAGAGAGGAAGTGGAGGAGAAAAGGAGTTGAAGATGCCCTTGTTGCAACCCAGCCACGAGTAAGGGAAAGCATGGAAAAGTGGTGATGATGCTTTAGCCACTCTCACATGGGTTTTGAATCATTCTTGGCCATTCTTGTAAAGCAATGACCAAAGGGAATTTGGGGTTGTGTAAGGACTAAGGTACATTGCTTCTCTTGTTGGAAGGCCTTGAAACTGTGGTGATCACATGGATTAGAGATTTTATTTTCATGTTTATTGTTGTATGCCATTTACATTGTCTAAACTCTTCATCCAATCAATCAAATCTTCATTTTGTTACCTTGTATCATATTGTATGCTGGCTGTTTGTGAATACATGTGCTGGAGTTGTCTCCTTTCCTTGTTTTCAGTCCTTTTTTTTTGTGGACGTTTTCAGCTTTTGCGTTTTCCTTTAGTGCAGTTCTTAGTTGTGCTTCATTTGTTGAAAGTGAGTTGTTGTAGTAAGTGTTTTCTTGTTTGATGTTGTAGGTAGCTTAATTTTCAATGGTAACTGGAGTTATTTTTATTTTGTTTTATCTAATTGGTGTTTCACAAATCCCTATGGATACAACCTATATTTGTTAGATGCTTCAATAGACATCGTGCACTTGCAGTAATACATTTAAAACAAATCAAGTTTTTGGTGTCATTGCCAGGATTTGGCATTAAACATTGATTGGTGATTCTTAGTTTTGGTTTTTCCCATGATTGATCACTTGCTCTTTTAATTTGGTGGTTATTTTCCTTGTCTAGTTGTTACCTTGTTAATAAAAAAAATCATATCTGCTAGAGTGGCTATCATTGAACTAACAATTTTGAATTATATCTTAGTTGTCACTCATACTAAATCATCTTAACTTCAAGGGATCTGCATTTTATCTTGTGTCCTTTTTGTTATGGATTTTAACAATTTATATTCACCTTACAATAATTTTCTTGCAATTCCTAAATTCTCCACGTGCAATTTAGTTGGTCATGATAGTGAAAAATGTCCATTTGCTAAATTTCAACATTAAATGAATGATGTTGATAGTTCTACATCTTACACTATCAACTTAAATTGTTTAAACTCTTCTTGTCATTGTCCTCATCTTCTAGAGAGTGATATCAATACTAAACTTTGTGATGATATGCCTAATTTGAATCCTTTGCCACCTAAGAATATGCCTACTAGCTATCTTGAGCAAGGTTTAGCTAATTTGAAGGCTACCATGATAGCTCTAAGTCAAGACATGTCATTACTTGCTAGTAATAATAGTGTGTAAATATCTAAATTTCTAGATGTGGGAGCTAATATGGAGATGCGTATAGATAATACTTTCAATATAGATTGTGAAGAACCTTTAGGTGACTCACAAGATGTTTGTGTAACTCTCAAATTGGAGAGAGAAATTCATAAGGGTAAGTAAGAGCCACCAGTTAGCATTCCCTTACCTGTATCTAACTCCAACGACCAAAATGTACAGACACCTAAGGAGAGTCATGAAGAGAATGTAGAGTTGGCCAAGGACAAACCTAGTAATAATCATCCCACAATACCTTTTCCCTATAGATTGGAAACTAGGAAGGAGGATGACCAAATAGAGAAGATTAGAGAAATTTTTGCATAAGTAAAAATTAATATTCCATTGTTAGATGCTATAAAGCAAATCCCCTCCTATGCTAGGTACCTCAAAAATTTATGCACTAAAAAGAGAATAACTAAGGTGCCTAAGAGCGTATTTTTAGTAGAGGTATCTAGTGTTTTAGTGTCTAATCTAGAACCTAGAAAATTTAGTGACCCTGGCATCCTTATCATCTCTTGTACAATAGACACCACTATTGATAGAGCCTTGATAGATCTGGGGGAAAGAGTGAGCATGATGCCATCTAAAATATTTGATGATTTGGGATTAGAAGGCCTACAACCTACTAGAACTTTAATTCAATTGGCTAATAAGTCCATTAAAACACCATTAAAAATAATTGAAAATATTCTAATTAAAATTCATGACTTTATTTACCCCATAGATTTTATAGTTCTTGCCACTCATACCTCTAGCAAGTCTAATGAGCAACCAAATCTATCTTAAGGAGAGGCCCTTTCTAGCAACAGCTAATGCCATCATTAATTATAGAAATGGATCCATGAGATTATCTTATAATGGATTAGAGTTAACATTGAACATTTTTAAGCTAGGTGAGGAGTGCAACCCTAGGGTGAGGGAAGATTTTTGTGTTAACCTTGTAGATGTCTTGAAAGGTGAGGACAAGTGGGGCAAATTAGATGAAGAATACCATGTCAATATGGGAGTAAAGCATAGGGGTAATGGTCTTACCAAAGTGTGGGATGACTCCCTTCAAGTCTATCAATTCTGAGCCTCATCCTATAGCTAAACCTTCTTTGGAGGAGTCACCTACTTTAGAATTAAAACCCCTACCTTCAACTTTTAAATATGCTTATTTAGGGGACAATGAGACCCTACCCATAATCATTGCTTCTAATCTAACTAAAGACCAAGAGGATAGATTAGTTAAAGTACTTGGTAGAAAAAAGAAGGCTATTGGTTGGTCAATGGCTGACATTAAGGGTATAAGTCCTACTATCTACTAACATAGAATTTATGTGGATAATAAAATTAAACCATCTAGAGACCCACAAAGAAGACTTAATCCTATCATGAAAGAGGTGGTCAAGAAGGAAATTCTAAAATAGCTAGATAATGGTATTGTTTACCCTATTTCTAATAGTGTTTGGGTGTCTTCTGTCCAAGTTGTACCTAAGACATTTGAGATCACAATTATTGAAAATGATAAAAATGAATTGGTCCCCACTAGAAGTCAAACAAGGTGACGTGTGTATATAGACTATAGAAAACTTAATGTTGCCACTAGAAAAGATCATTTCCCTTTACCATTCATCGACAAAATGTTAGAGAAATTAGTAGGGAAAGAGTATTACTGAACGTGCTTTTGTCCAAGGATGTTCAATTTAATTTTACTTCTAATTCCTTGAGTGCATTCAATAATCTAAAACAAGCTCTTACTTCTGCTCTCATCATTCATGCTCCAAGTTGGGAAAAACCTTTTGAGTTTATGTGTGATACCTCTGATTATGTTGTGGGGGCTATTTTAGGACAAAGAGTAGATAAGTTACCGTTACCGTAAGTTATTTACTATGCAAGCAAAACCTTAAATGAGACCCATTTGAACTATAGCACCACATCCAAGGCG
Source organism: Amphibolis antarctica (assembly GCA_024699675.1). Classification (NCBI taxonomy): domain Eukaryota; kingdom Viridiplantae; phylum Streptophyta; class Magnoliopsida; order Alismatales; family Cymodoceaceae; genus Amphibolis; species Amphibolis antarctica. The sequence goes on from JAMKPZ010000339.1 coordinate 87,064, forward strand.
ATAGCTTCAAACGTTGGAACTAACTTCATTTTTTATTCTTTTTTCTTTTTTCTATTTGCATTTGAATTTGTGATGAGCCAAAGGAAAAGAGTCTCTTGAACTCTAGGATAGGTGGTTTGATCTGAAAAATAGCATCAGCTGATTTACTTTTAAGCCATTTGTACTTAACTTGCACTATACACTTAATTCTTGGTAAGGAGTAACAAGTAAACCCAAAGCACTTTAGAAACAAAAACTATGAGACAATGGACTCAAAGTATTACACCTAGGGTTGTCACCTAATAAAAGAAAAAAAAATCAAAATCTTGCTAGTTACTAAGTAACCAAGCTATTCCTCAGGTAAGAAGGGGTGTTCATGTAAAAAGGTAACTTGAGGACTAGGTCAAAAAAAAGAGAGAAAAAAAGTGACAATTACTACATAAGGTAGTAACTTTAGGGTTGTCTCAAAAAAATAAAAACTAGAGTGTTAGGGGGAACTTGTAACTTCTAGTCATAAATTAACTTCACTTACACTAAGTGCATGAGGCCTCATTACAAAGAAGGTGGTATAAAGAATAGGAATGGACACTTGTCTTGGAAAACGAGAGAATTCTCAACTAGGGGTGAACTCATTGAATCTCCAGTTGCGAGTAATTAAAAATATCTGATAGCTAGACATTTTTGGGCAATCTCCACTTGTATGTTGTTTTTCCTTTAATTGCTTCTCTTTGTGTCTTTGTATTTTCCCTTCTTTTGTCTTGTTATGTGTGTTCCTGTGCTTTTTTAGTCGCTTGGATTTTGTGAGTATATCTGTTGCAAACCCTTTTGAGACACAACTCAATCACTAAGGTAACCTTGATATTTAAATGCTTGTTACACATGCTAAGCGTAATCACAATTCCTGTAAAAGTGAGTTAGGATCTTTGTTTTTCTTTGTTAAGCTTTCATTATTCTAGTTAATATTTCTCTTGTATCTTAGCCTTTGCATTTTGATCTTAGATGTTGCTCAAAATGAGCAAAGTTTAAATGTGAAGGTATTTGATGACTTTATTTTTGTGCAATCTATTATAATTAATTTATATAATTATGATGCTTCACGAAGTATTTATTTGTGTTTTTAACAGAAATTACAGGTTACATCATATTACAAGGACTTAAATACAAAAGAGCATTAGACAAGCATAAATTTGGTGAAACACCCCACATTCATTTATCACACAAGTGAGAAGCCAAGATGACATAGATAAATGGTGCTATGTTGCCATGAATAAATGTTGGGCTAAACATTGCTATAACCTATTAAGCCCCAAGATAGGGGTGTTGCTGCAATTTCTCCAATCGATCCCCTTATAACGTCATAAGGTTTCACATAGGAAGGGATCCCGCATTTTCTAGAGGGCATGGCTGCTTTTAGCAACTAGAAGAGAACAAATAGAAGGGAGGTGCTACTGGTGCGTGTTTCTCCCTCAAGGTTGGTGTAGAGTGGACGATCTTCTTCCAATCTTCATCTCCACTTGAACTGCTACTTGTTGAGAGAGGAAGTGGAGGAGAAAAGGAGTTGAAGACACCCTTGTTGCAACCCAGCCACGAGTAAGGGAAAGCATGGAAAAGTGGTGATGATGCTTTAGCCACTCTCACATGGGTTTTGAATCATTCTTGGCCATTCTTGTAAAGCAATGACCAAAGGGAATTTGGGGTTGTGTAAGGACTAAGGTACATTGCTTCTCTCGTTGGAAGGCCTTGAAACTATGGTGATCACATGTGCTGTTTGTGAATACATGTGCTGGAGTTGTCTCCTTTCCTTGTTTTCAGTCCTTTTTTTTTGTGGACGTTTTCAGCTTTTGCGTTTTCCTTTAGTGCAGTTCTTAGTTGTGCTTCATTTGTTGAAAGTGAGTTGTTGTAGTGAGTGTTTTCTTGTTTGATGTTGTAGGTAGCTTAATTTTCAATGGTAACTGGAGTTATTTTTATTTTGTTTTATCTAATTGGTGTTTCACAAATCCCTATGGATACAACCTATATTTGTTAGATGCTTCAATAGACACTGTGCATTTACGGTGATATATTTAAAACAAACCACAAGCCATAATCTCACTATGTACAGTTAGCTACATGAATCTTTTTCTTCCATTTATTTCTATGGTCAAATCTTCATTAAATTACATAAATTTAAATATTTTCTTATAATCCCCAACAAAGTAGTTTTAGACCTTCCTCTATTTCTTTTAGTTCATTTGTAGTAATTAATTCTCCTCTCCTAACTAGTATATCCTTAGGTAAGTTTATCTATACATTAATTCATATGTTATTTTAAATTTTACCACTGTAAGACTATTCCATCACTCCCCCATGCTTTTAACCTTTAAGTTCTATAAGTGTGTCTTCTTTGTTGTGTAGATGTGTATCAGTCAACTTAAATTTTATTTGCTTTAATATTATGTTGAAATATAAAACTTAAAACTAATTCACTTAAATAGAGAGGCCTATCTATATATTAATCTTTTTTTTTGAATTTATCAATGTAAGACAATTACATCACTGATTAACCATCATTTTGGTATACCACTTCACTACAACACTACAATATGTGCATGTACTTAGATTTTGAATAACAATATGTAAAGACTTGTTGCCAAATTCCTGCAATACTACATGAATAGAGAAATGATCAAGAAAAATCCAAAGCAGTAAGAATTCCAAAAGATGCACACTCCAAGAATCAAAATCATGAGGCAAGAAAAGCACAATGAAAAAGAAATAAGCACCTGGAGCAGGAAATCCGCACTTCCTAGTAATGTTGGCTCCTGACCTGGATAGTACGGGTACTTGTCAACAGCCTGCAAAGAGCAACAAACAATCACAATTCCAATGATGCATAGCTGGAACACATGTGACAGTAGTAGTTCACATGGAAGCCAAAGGGAGTGAAGATGGTTGTAACCGTTGATTTTTTCTGTTGTACCACATTACTACTTGTAACAATTGTTGGGAGGAAATAAAAGCCCTCGGAAGTCACCACCGGGAGCAGATTTTGGAAGCCAACAACTAGTTCTTGAATTCAGGGACCATTCTGAATTTTAGAAGGAAACACTTCCCAAGCTAGCTGGGTTGCCACCAAACACAACATGGAAACCATTGGTTGCCATTGGGAAGCTCGACACCTACCTTCAGTTGTCTGGTGATCCCTTCAACTTTGGGATCACACCAATCTAGTATTAGAGCCAAAAGTGGAGGTAGACTCACCGTGCATGGAGTCAGACAAGGTTCAAGAGTTCACATTCTGCATCCAGTAGAAAATACGACAATGGCAAAGGAAGTAGTGGAGACACTCAGGAATTTAACTGTGGAATCTAGGGATGTGAGGGAGGGGTCGGCCTAGCTAGTTGATGAAGAGACCTGCCATCACTCCAAGGATAAAGGAGATACCAAAGGGATTTTTCCTAGAACTTCACTAAAGCTCACCTTCCTCATGTATCAAGGAGACAAAGATCTTGTAAGTTAGATTCTTAGGGCTGGTAGCATTTACAATATTCCAACACAACAAAAGGTGAGGTATACCACCTTGCACTTGGAAAGGGAGGTCATCCAATGGTTCAATCACCATGAGATGACCGATAGGGAAAGAACTTGGGAAGAATTTAAGGAGGTCATCCTTACAAGGATTGGAATGGAGGATGAGGACCAACCCCTTGCAATGCTATTGAAATTGTGACAAACCATGAGAGTGTGTGAATACTAGGGTCAATTTGTGAAATTGTTGAATTAGGTTCATTACCTCTCAAATGTTCATGCCGCTACCATTTTTATTAATGAGCTTTAAAAGGAGATGAAGGTAGATGTCTAGCAACTAAGCCACCCACCTTGAATAGTTGGAGAATTTAAGCTCCTATCCAAGAACAAACAATTTAGGTTCCTACTTAAGAGCGAAGAGACAATATCCTAAACTAGAAGAGCAATTGACATATCCTTAAAAGTATCAAGTTTGCTCACTAGAAGGAGGTAAATAGTGATTTTTAATCTTTATTAGCAATTAACAGAAAAAGTAACAAGGTAAATGAAGAACACAAAAATTTTTTAGATGGTTTCCAAATAGGCATGCCCACCACCAAGCTAGAAAGCTTGAGCCTATGTAATCTACTATAAACTTAGTACAAAAGTGTATTTAGGGTTGAACACAACTAACTATAAATAAGTGTTTAGGGTTGAACAATTCAACCAAGAACACCAAATGTTTAAGGTGAAACATTATAACCCACCAAAGTTTTCAAGTCAAAACATTACAAACACACCACTCCTTAAAATCAAGGAGTGAATCTTGTGTTTTCAGGGGAAAACACAATAAAGCAACTATACAATTTCCTCAAACATGAATATATGTGTCGACCGTGTCGTGCTGTGCAGACACAACACGAATTTTTTGTTGACATGGTATTATTCATGTCGTGCCATGTCAAAATCAAAATTCCTAACCCCAACACAACACAATGGCATAGCCCGATTTTTTTTGTGTCATTGACCATGTCGTGCCAGCACAACACAGTTCAGCATGAATTTTTTAAATTTTAAATTTTAATATTTATAAATACTAAAAAATACTTTATAAAATTCACAAAAAAAATTTACAAAAAATTTCTTATAAAAAGTTTACAACATTTAAAAAAAGTTGAAAAGTTACATCACATTTTAAAAATTTACAAATTTTTTAAAAATAAAAAATTACTTAATATTTAAGTTAGAGAATTCTTCAATGTAATCATCTACTTGGTCTTGTAATGTTTCAAATAAGTTCTCAATCTTTTATGCACATTAATGTTTACCGTATGTCTTTTTTTAGCCTAAATCTTCAGTTGTCAAGCACACTTCCATTAATACTGAAAATCTCTTCACACGTTATTGGAAACACTAAAATTGTTAATAAATCTTTTGTCATTATAAATAAAATAAGAAAGATTACCAATTGTTTTCTCCATCAGTCAAATACATCAAAAGAATTTAAATCAAGAAATTGATTCCATAAATTTTGATAATTAGAGGAGTTAAAAGTAATTAATTCAATTTTAGATATTATACGACTAAAAGATATTCTTGTTGATGGATAATCTTCATCATATTGGGAATCTTGTAAAAATCTCCAAGATGATAATGACGATGTTGATGGATGTGATGTTAATGGTAGAGAAGGTTCACAACTGGTGAAAGAGCTTTTCTTTCAACCTTAGGACAACTTGCAAAAACCTTTATAAGACACAAGAATAATTGACAAAAAACACAAATATCCTCACGAACACATAGAGCAAGAGCATACAAAGATTGCACAAGAAAAGTCTTGCTCCTTTCTGTTTACCTTCAATCTTTTATAATTCAATCTATAGCCAAAAATAGAATGTTGTCCTCCTTCCATTTGCTACAAACTAAATATTTTAATCTTCCTTTGAATTTTGAATTCTTTCTTTTACTGGTCTTCATTAAATTAATCTTGCAAAAATTAATTCCTAAAATCTCAAAATAATAGATTTTATATACTACAAAAATCAATTAACAATCAAATGGATTTTTTGTTTAGGTTAGATGGAATTTCCATTTATCTACCAAATTTTCATTTATCTACAGAATGTCCGAGCCTACATGATGGATCTTCCATCAAACATTTAACACAAACCTGTATAATCACAAGTGATAACAGAATGTCCATTGACTAATGCCAAAACATCTATTCAATAATACTGTATTAAATCAAGTAAACAAGTAATAACAGATTGTCTGTCGAATGACATCAAAACATCTGTTCAATAAAATTCCATTAACTTAAGTAAATAAAATAATAACAAAATATCCATCAAAAGATGTTGTAACATCTATTTTATTAACCTACATTAATTCAAATGAGTTAATAATAGAATGTCTGACGAAAGTCGTCGAAACATCCATTTAATAAACCTACATTAATTCAAATGAGTTAATAACGGAATGTCCATTAAAAGATGTCAGAAAATCTATTCAATAAACCTGCATTATTTCAAACAATAGTAATTTCAATTCTCCAAGTCCCCCACGAATAATCTGTTCGATCCTCCAAGGAATCTGTCATAACAAATAATTGCTAAAGCAGTACTCTATAATTCCTCTATCATAGATGCAGAACTTCCATCAAACCTTCAATCTATGCTCTGCAAAATTATTTTCCACAAAACTTCTGTAGTGTCCACAAAAGTTCCATCAGCATTATCACCTATATTAATGGAACTTCCGCAATACCTCAAAACTTCCGTCAGAACTTTACTTGTTCAAAAATTATACTTAACATATTTTTAAAACTAACACTTTGGCATAACATCATCAAAATATCTTTTTCCCTAACATTAGAGAATGAGAAACATTCAAGTGTGTGAGAGAGATCAAAAATGTACTCTAAGGGTTGTATTTACAGAGAGATTTTAGGACTTTAACGGTTAATACACTTTACAAAACATACTAACATTTTTCGGAAACGTTGGTACATTAGTTTAACAGCTAGTACCATTGGCTAGGTAATCGAGCAAATCATTGATCCATTGAATTAACCTGAAATCATCTATCTCAACTTTTAACCAAAATAAACTTAACGTTTTGCTTAAACATTGGGTGTCCTCGCACGTGTTGGACGAACAGAAAATTCCTAGTCATGAGCAGAGATGTAAAGGAAGTAATCCATGACTAGGAATACCCAATTAGTCTAGGATAATGCCTAGATAGTCAAGTCCACACTCAATGAACTATGACATGATATCCTTAATCTTTTTCAAGAGGAAAGTGTACATACTATCACCCTGGAATTTTGGTGTAATGGTTCAGACACCCAATCTTAAGAAGATGACTTAACTCTACTCTAGAATGCACCTACCTAGAGCAAGGGTCTTACATCAAAACACATGCACACATAGTTTATCTTCAAATACACCCCATCTTCCATGTATCACAGCTAAAAAAGTACTATGGAGCCAAGAAGCCGCAAACCTACACTACTTTCCAGACATCTAGTGAACAAACATGGTCAAGCTGCTACCCAACTTGTAATTCAACGGCAAGGGGAACCAAAGTTAGAGGCAACTTGGGAGCATTACGGCAATTTTGTATCCAAGTTCCCACAATTCCCGTTTAAGGACAAGTGGCCGATTAAGAGGGGAAAATGTTACAGACGTAATGTTCAAATAATTTCCTATTCTTCAAAATTGTGATCTGTTGAGTTTGTTACTGTATGAACAATCAAGTGTACATCCACATTATAATTAAACTACAGTATCGAGGGGTAGGGGCAATTGAAGAATAGATCCAATTGGAGATCTATTCCTTGGTACTGTTCAGAAAGAATCTTCGTACTCTGTCTTTCTTCATCCCTTCCAATTCTTGTCTGTCTCCAATCCTCCTCTTGGCTCCCACACATACACGCAGTCGACGTCCCGGCAGGGGCAACGATTGCAATTCAACGAATATCATTTTTACTGTTGTTCTACCTGTAACAATTGTTTGGAGGAAATAAAAGCAGCCAGAAGTCACCACCACCAGCAGATTTTGGAAGCCAATAACTAGTTCTTCAAGTGAGGGACCATTCCTGAATTCTGGAAGGAAACGCCTTCTGTGCCGGCTTGGTTGACGCGATCCCTTGGACTTGAAGACCGCACCAACCAGCAAACAAGTGAAACTTGGAACAGAGCACGAAGAAAACACCCAGCATTTTGCAATCCAAGGTACCTTATTAAAATTACCTCGGCGGGAGATGCCCAGACGTGAAGGTGGGAATCAATGGTCTTGGTTGGAACCATAGATGCTGCTGCGGTAGACGACGACGCTGAGGATGCTGCTTCCAGTCTGAAGCCCAGTGCCTTCTTCCTTGCCGTAGATTTCCAGGGTGATGTGGAGGGGAAGAAGATGCTCCTGGAAGAGGAGCAAGGGGCGATGAAAGAGAGGTGTTGGTGAAGGGAACGACAAGAATGGTGGGATGCGGCAAGAGCCATGGAATTCGCAGCGTCCCTTGTGTGCGGAAAAGTGTAGCCACTAGTTTATTTCCGAGAAAACCATTCGTGTTTATTTCTAAATTAAATTTAATAAAGTGCTATGACAATTTTTGTAAGGATGTTTATTAGATAAATATAATTACGAATTCAGATTATAAATCCTATTATACATGTATTTCTGTGAATCTTTGAAATTAAATTAATGGTACACAAAAGTAGAATAAGCATACTTTTATATATAATTACTAATTAAAATTAAATCTTTCGAAAGTTATATTTTCTACCCTCCCTGTGAACCTACGCGACAAAAAGTTAAATCAAAGCTTGAAAAGCCATTGACAAACCCATTTTAAGAAAAATTATTTTTAACCTAAAACTACAAAATGCAGTTGCAACCGGGGCACGCGGGAGAAACGAATGGAAATATAGGATTTGTGTTATTTAGAAAATTTAAAAAAAAAAAATTTAATAATTTTTAGATTTTAGGTGTCTGTGGTATTTTAAAAAATGTGAAAAAATCACTATTGAGTGTTTGTACTTCTTAAAAATCAATAAAAAAGAAATTTTAAAATTTTTTCATTGTTGAAATGTTAAAAATCTAGAAATGATAAATTTCATAAGACCATTTGTATACGTTATGAAAATTTATATTTAATTTTTTTAAAATTAAAAATATTTTAAATTTTTAATATTTTAACAATGAAAAAAAATTCAAATTTTCCTTTTCATTGATTTTCATTTCTCATAGTCTAGAAAATTCTTGTTAATGAAAATTTAATCACAATGTACTTCGTGTGTCTTGCCTAACCTCTCTCAACCATCGCTAAACTCGTGGTTATACAAAAAATATGAAATTATGTTTAAAATGTTAAAATATAGAATATTTATAAATTAATTTAAATTAATTTTTCATAATTTCTGCAACGTACATAAATAGTCCTAAAAATATTTCTATTTTCTAATTTTCTTTTTTCTTTTACTTTTCTGTTTCCTAATTTTTCATTTATCAAATTTTCAATTTGCACAAATAAATTCATAAGTGGGGGTTTATATACCCTAGAAATTTTGTAAAAGGAAAATTTTGAAATTTTTTTGAATTTTTAGGTATTTATGCATCCCAAAAATGTAAAAAGTTTTAAATTTTTTCATAAGTATATATTTTTTCCATTATTTCTAATTAGGTCAAAAAAATTCATGCAATTAACAAAAGTTTCTTCACGATGTACTCTCCTAACCATCGCTAAACTCAGGGTCATAAAAAATTATTTTTTAAAATGTTAAAATATAGAATATTTATAAATTTTAAAAAAATTAATTTTCTAAAAATTATGCAATGTGAACAAATGAATCCTAAATTTCCCTTTTCCATATTATTGACATGCACGAATGTGCACTACAATGATGAAATGAAAATAAGAATGAAAACTATAAATTAAATCTTTTCTTTCTCTATTTCTCTAAATAAAAAAGGAAAAGGAAATAGAAAATTAGAAAATGAAAAAAATTTCATGGTCTTTTATGGACATCATGAAAATTTTAGAAAAATTGTAAATATTCTTTAATATTTTGTTTTTTAAATATTTTTAACATTTTCTTTTTGTTTTCGTAACCCTTTCTTCTTCTTCTTCTTCTTCTTCTTCTTCTTCTTCTTCTTCTTCTTCTTCTTCTTCTTCTTCTTCATCAATGCTTTTCTTTAATATAGGTTGTCAACATAAAAGAGACATTAAGAGAAGAGAAAATCTATAGTTGAGAGAAAATAAAAATACAAAAGGAAGAAGAGGTCAGGAGAATTGATATTGAGAGAAGACATAGAAGGTAAATTGGGAAAAAGGGAATCTACAATGTCAATTGAAAGGAAAAACATAAAAGAGAAAAGTGGACAAGGGATGTTGGGACAAGAGGAAACATGAAAGTGAAAAGTAGTCAAGAGAAGGAGAGAAGTGGCATTGAAAAAAGGAATGTCAAGACAAAGGGAGAAAGGATGCCAATTGCAGAAGATATAA
>JAMKPZ010000340.1:0-11891 GCA_024699675.1 Amphibolis antarctica
CCTCACAAAGGATAATCTGGTGGACTTAGTTAATTTTTAATTTTTAATTTTTTTATTTATTTCATCAACGGAAATTCCTCTACCTTGCAAAGGAAAATCCATTGGACTTGGTTAATTTTTCTCATCGCCAGAAATTCCTCTACTTTGCAAAGGAAATTTTGTTGGACTTAGATTTTTTTTCTAGTTCAACAGAAAATCCACTGCCTTGCAAAGGAAATTCCGTTGGACTTGGTTTTTATTTTCTAGTTCAACAGAAAATCCACTTCCTTGCAGAGGAAATTATGCTCGCCCTTTCTTCCCCTTCTCCCCTGGTAGTGAATCAGATCTCCACTGTGTAGAAGCCTTCTTCCCCTTCTCCTTGGTAGTGAATCGGCATTGCCCATAGAAGCCGTTGCCATCGCCATTACCGTCACCTTCGCCCTCGCTCTTGCCTGCTTGTTGCCACACACACTTGCCCCTTTCATGGCCATTCAATCGAGATTGGATGCCCCAGATCGAGCTGTACCCTCTCTTTCACCCAGTAATCGCTCGAAAACCCATGAACTTCTGCTAGCGGGGTTGACAGACAGGCCGAGGTATAGAGAAAGGAAAGTGGTTGTATGGAGCACACCGCCACGTAAGGCGGATGACTCATGACATGGACTTGCCACCTTGTTTTTATGTAGAAAATAAGGAAAACCTAATGGGGAAGGATTCATCCACCCTCAAAAGGGATAAAAACATGGAAACATGAAATAATGACGTAAAGTAGCACAAAAATGAATGATGTTTATGAAAATGAGAGAGCTAGATAAGGGACTCAAGGTATTGTTGGAGAAAGTGTTAGGCACCCTCAGACAGCTTGGGTAGTCCTAGCCTCTCTCCAACTCTGAGAGGCAAAAGTACTAGTCAGCCCAGCCTAAGTCAGTAAGGATTCATGCCGATAGCCTCATCCTGGAGGATTCACTAGGGCATTGAGAGGAGTAGCATTACTCTTCCTGGAAAAATGAATGGGAAACCGTTGGCACGAGGATTCATGCAAGACCCAAGGAGAAGAGACTAGAGATAAAAGACATGGCAGCTACCATTAAGGACCACTAGCTAAAGAGCCGTGGGTCTAGTGAGACTACCGGTTAGCATGCTGGAAACCCAGGTACGGGAGAGGATTCTGCCCAACATGCCGCCTCTCCTTCTGGGTGCAAGGATTCATGCACCTAGTCTCGAAAGATAGGAGAGGCGGGTAACCCACAGGAAGACGGTCATTTGAAGGCAGAGATGACATGCCATGACGATGGCCTAGCGTTCACGGTAAGGAAAACATCAAACAATATGACAAAAATAGTTGGTAAAACATATAAAGAAACATGAGTTCTCACATGAAAACTAACGAAAGGAGAACCTAGAAAGAAAAACCACGTCAAAACAATTCTTGACTCATCGGACGATTCACCAAGCAGGGAGCAAGGGTGTCGATACCTTCCAGAAGCATATTCGAAGGAATGAAACCAAGAGCACCCTTCAACCTTTCACCTATGCATGGGAGAAGGTGCAATATGATAAGAATCATGAAAGTGTAAAAAGGATTACAGTGAGGGAAGGAAGGAGGCCATCCTCCCTGGCACGTGTAGCATTACGCAACCCCAGGGAGGGGCTCCTCTCGCTGGAGGCGTTTGAGTTTACCTGAAAGGAGGGCCGGTGACAGTCAAAAGAGATCCTCCATTCCAATTGGTGCTCCTAGGATTTTGTTCTCCTTTGGGGTTCAAAAAAGAGCCTCCTTTGCATGGAAATGACATGCCCTTATATAGGGGTCATTTCCTATACCTTTGGTCATTCGACAAAAGGTATCTCGAGGTGTATTTTGAATTCTACCTCGTGATTTAGGCCACTCATTACGTGTGGGCTTTAAACAACGTTAAAATGATCCTATGGCACCTTGATGCTCCCACTAGAGCATATCATCTGGATATTAGCTGGTGGCCGGGACAAATGTATTGGCCATCAAGATGAAGGAATTGGCAGCTAGAATTGGGCCTAGTCATGGGTCAGGTACACTGAGGGGTTCAGTGTCTAGCTACGTGAGTGTCTGTCATCCTGGTCAGGGGTTGGAACCTAGCCCATGGTGTGGGGGATTAGCAGAATTCCCCTTTTCACCACAGGAAAAATCCATTGTTCCACTAAAACTTCGCTTAAATTGGAAAGTTAGCCTTAACTCTACGATGAAATTGGGAAGTTAGCATAAAACCCCAAATATACAGATTCAAGGGGGAGATGTAGAGACCGGTAGTCGTGGGATGGGTATCAGCTTGTAGATTGACTGTTGCATATTCACCCAGAACCCGAATGTGTGAAGGATTGGGTGTGACAACAATGGATCCTTGTTGCAAAAGCAATTTGTCGATAGAACTTTGTTGTGAAAATGGGATAGACAATAGAGTTCTGTTGTGAAGGGAACTTCCTCCTACCTAGGAGGGAGCTGGGGAACTGGCAGTCAAGGCCACGTCCCGATTTGCAGGCTGGCTACCGCTTGCTTGCTCGGAACTCAGACTTGGCTAAGTGCAAGGGTGGTAACGAGTTTTACCCTACTACTGACTGTAATGCTACAAACTTTACTTTATGTCTAGTCGTAACATTACGAGTCTTACTCTATGGTTAGCCGAAACATTACGAGCTTTATTCTATAGCCAACCATAACACTATGGGCTTTACTCTACGGCTAGCCTAAATAAAGAAACGGAAGTGTAAAAAATGAAACTTCTATCAAAAAATGCTAAGTGCTAGCGGAAGTTCCACCTAGGCAATGGAACTGTTGGTTGACCAACACCGTCCAACAAGTGGTAGGTTTGCTGACCTATAGGCCAGCAACCGTGTCCTTACGCTGAACTTGTTGTGAAAGGACTAAGGGGACTCACTCTTGCCTGGGGGAGAGCCGAGGAACGGTAGGGGTATGTACTGGCTTGCCAACCAGCTATCGCGTGCTTTACCTGGCATCTAGATTAGCATTGGGTATGGGGGTCAACAAAATACCCCTCCCTAGGCATGATGATGGTGGAAGGAAATCGACATCTTAGGGTTGAAAGACCCCACATACGATGGTGACAGATAGAGCTAAGTTTCAAAGGAGCGTACCTAGTGAACACCCATGGCTCGTCAAGGGGGAAAGAATCTCCCAGAAGGTGTGTCAGGAGAAGTCCCAAGGGGTCCATAGAGGATGCACTCAGGACCGTGAGGACTAGACTTACACTCTCGAAGGATTCATTGAGAGATGCCTAAGTGGTGCTTCATCACCTCATGTGGATGGAATGTGGAGGTGTATGGGCTTACACTTTTGGTAGTGTAACCAAAAGTTACCAACGGATTCCAGCCAACTAGGAGGGTGAACTGGGAGGACACAACAGGGGCTTAGATGATGCGCATGTGCCTCGCACGTGCACCCCCATGTCATTTCGTAAGCCATCTTTATAAAAAGGGGTGTTAGGGCACTTGAAGAAGAACATCAGAAATGTGTGCGCGAGAAGGAAGGGTGAGCGGCAAGCGTCCAACAATTTTTGGCAGCGACGACTTTCTTCTTCCTTATGCTCATCTTTCCTACTTCGTCCACCATGGTGCAAGTGAAGTGAGTGATAGGATGGGATTGGCTAATGTATGAAAGCATCCGCGAGGCTTCGAGTTTGGGTGGAGAAGCAGCGTTGTCCCTGGATTGGGTGAGCTTTCCTTGACAGGTGGTAGCGACGTGCGGGAGGATGACGAGGACGGAAGCTTCCACCTCTTACAACCCGCTGGAGATGGCATGATGGGAGTGGTTGAGCACCTTGGAGCTCCCACCCAAGTTGAGACACCTTGCCATCGAGGACTTCGATAGGCCCAATCAAGCTCAAGCCTACGAAAGGTAGGTGTTTTACTTGCTATGGGGTCGAGGGTGCAACACCGATCTAGCCAATGTTTTGGCCTGAATGTGGGTCGATGAACAGCATGGAGAACACCGCCATGCCGAGGGTTCGGGCACCTAGGTCCGAGGGGAAGGTGTGGGAGGTGGAGTGGTGATGGAGGATGTGTTCATTGTCATTGGTTTAGGCGCTCTGGGGGCTCCTATTGGTGGACCACGAGGGAAGGGGTGTTCTCCATGCAATAGCAAGGCGGTGAAAGATGATGGCCAGCAATAGGCGGCCTTAGCCTGAGTCTCTTGGAACCCTGCTAGGAGAGCCTGATTATGTGGGTTCTAGTTTGGGGGAGCATGTTTGGCTTGCTCTTCTATGGATCGAGGTGGAAGCCGGAGACAATCAAGCGACAGCCGAAGAAGTCCTACCGCTAGAGATAGATTGGGAGCTCCTCCTCCCCATTAATGACCGTGTACGAGGGAAGGGGTCTTGTTTGGTCGACCGACTAATTTTGACTAGCTGCCAGAGGTGGAGGAGCTATTTGCCATCCAAGGCCTATTGCCATTTGTTCATGATCTCCATTGGAGGGAGGCCATTCTAGACTTCGTAGCGGAGATCTAGTCCAACCTGTCGGAGGTGGAGTCACAATTGGTGTTGGGCTTCTAGACGGGGTTGAGGGTTCGGGCACCTAGGTCTAAGGGGAAGGTGCGGGAGGTGGAGTAGCAATGGAGGACGCATTCGTTGTCGTTGGTTTAGGCGCTTCGTGGGCTCTCGTTGCACATCTCCATCGACAACCAGTAGAGGATGGCGTTGCCCACCCAGCCCATCACTGTGATGGACTTGGGCCAGTATGAGAGGCTCACTTCCAAGCATGCCAATGCGTTGACCCAACCATTTGTCGAACCGTCTACTGGAGCCTACTCGACTACCTCGACCGCTGCCAGTACTAATACGACTGTCAGCACGTCGTCCATGGAGACATTTATGTCTTCCATGGGCTGGGAGGCCAAGCGGGAGTGCCGAAGGGCTGAGCATCGGAGAGGGAGGGAGGCTAACTGAACCATGTACCCCTACACTCTTTGTATCCGCACATTATTAAATTCATAATGTAATCCTTTTTTCGAATGCTATCTATGTGGATGATGCAAGTATAAATATTCGAAAGGTGTGTGCATGATATTCAGTGCAAGGTGAGTGAGGAGAGATGGGTAGTTGTGACGTGGAAAGAATGCCGGCTATTGATGTGTAGTCTGGTCACTGTAGCAGCTACCGGCTGATTCAGCTAGATGACACGCTGCTCTCTTCTGTCTATTGAACTTACCTCTGAGTGACATGTCTAGAATGCTGGCTACATGAGCTGAACGGTGCACTGCTACCTCCTTCATCATAGGAAGGACAATTAACGCCCTGATATAGAACGCGACAAGGGTGCCAACTACCAGTGTGTAGCTAGGTTGTTGCAACAGTTGCCAGTTGCTTGAGCCAAGCGGTGTGCTGCTACCTCCTTTGTCGTAGGAAGGACGATCAATGCCCTGGTATTGGACATGGTAGGGGTTCCGGCTACCGACGCGTAGTTAGGTCGTTGCAGCAGTTGCCAGCTGATTGAGTTGGGTCTCTAAATCACTTGCATGCTTCACTTAAATTTTAGTCACCCTAGGTGGGGAGGAGGTGTTGTCTCTTCCCCGTGTCTATGAGTGTCGTGTGATGAAATGTGCAAAGGTGATAGGATGCTCTACAATGGTTTGTCCTCCTATAATCCGTCCCATTGGTGTTGTAAGTGCGGCAGATGCCAGGTCTATTCACTGAGACTAGATGGGATGAGACCAAGGCATGTAGTAAAAAGGGGAAGGGAGTTTGAGGTGGTTGCCTATGATAGAACCCACACAAGGTGGCTATTTCGACTCAATGGTGCTATCCAAACCTATCGGGGAATGAAAGATGGCTCACCTCAAAACAAAAGGCTGCTAGACTTCCATAGAAGGGACACAAGAAAGTGAAACTCCTTGGTCCAATGGAAGTGACCCCAAGGTGACAGGGGCCAAGTTCAGAGGAGAGGTCCTATGGTTGTACCCTTTGCCCATGAATATGCTGATTCATCCTCATGGGCTCACTTTAGGGAGAAGAGAGATAAAATGATAGAATAAGGCAGGTTTCGGAAATGTAGGCATCGGAGCTTGAGGGTGGAAGTGACTTTCAGTAGGATGCTAAGCTCAATGCTACTAATGATGTAACTGTCGATGGGTCTTGTGTGTGGGATGCCAAGCCTTGGGACAAGAGGAAAGAAAGGAGTGGGTGCCAATAAATGGGTTCTGGCATTTGGTTATGGTGGCAGACTTCATTGGGTTGCCAAGCCTTGAAAAGAGGGGAGTGCTTGGTCAATCGCAACAAGCCAGGTACAAGATTGCCAACAGCAAGTGGAATCCTAAAATCTACCCTTCTCTTAAAAAGAGTCTGATGATTTTTGGGACTCAGCAACCAATGATTTTTTTTTTTCTTTTGTAGATGTAAAGAAGAACGTAAGCTATTGACCTTTCTTCTTTTATTTTTCTTGTTTTCTTCCTTTTGTTTTTTTTTTTTTTTTACAAACGAAAGATAAAAATCTGAATAGAAAATGATATTAGCCCTCCCATGTGTTGTTGGCGAGCAAGTGACCCGATAGTGTTGCGACTGGGTCCAACGGGAGATACCTCCCCTAGAGGGAGCCAAAGATGGAGATCTCCGTCATTGTCGGGTGGCACTTGGTCTAGGTAGACAAGGAGCTTGGATGTTCACTTAGAGGGGAGAAGCGATCTCGCACCACTATTAAGGAAAACACTCAAAATCAACAAGAATCATGGGGATTGGGACAAACCTACACTACTTGACTCCATCTTGCCCTAACATCGACGAAGTTGAAAAGTTTTGGTGTCTGGGTTGTTGACACGATAACCCGATTGGATGTGGTGGCACTCTTGCAGTTGATGGATTGTCCCTAAGGTCTAGATTGCACGTCTTGATTCGAATGCACCACCTACTGCTGTAGACTGTTCTCACCGCCGACCATGGGTGCAGCTTCTGGATGTAGATGGTGTGGAAGCTGGTTGGGGGCCAATAGGGTGGTGGAGTCTGGTTGGTTGAGTGGTTGACAGGCTGCTGGCAGATGCTGAGTCGGTTGTTGGTATTTAGGTTTTAGAAGGTAGCTTCAACGGATAGAGACCCAAAAGTCGCAAGGATGTGAAGGAGAAGGCTACAGTGGTTTTCGGCAAATTGAAACCTGGAATCTACGCTGACTGTCGGGGATTATGGCATCGCTAGCCTTGTCGACCCCTTTCCTTCTTAGCACTAACGTGGCACGAGGAACCGAAAGATGGACCTGCCTATTGTGTGTGCAAGGGGTGACATGCGAATCATAGGAATGATATTAGCAAGGGAAAGGAGGTGTACCTGTCTTCTACGGGTAAAACCTTTTCAACTAAGACAAGTTGACTAGTTGAACTCCTCCTGTGAGGCTTCGTTGAAAAGGTAGGCAGCTCCCCTACTGAGGACCCTGGTAATGGTGTAGGGTCCTCACCAGTTTAGAGAGAACTTCCTAGTAGTGCTGGCTGGGAATGCAACTCGGAGCACTAGGTCGCCCAACACCAGGGGCCAGGGTCGAACCTTCTTCTGGTAAGCTCTGGCCATCTTTTGCTGGTAGCAGTGGGCATGGTGCAACACCCTCAACCTGTTCTCGTCTAGGAGATCAAGCTTTCGCAGTCATGACTCCAACCACTAGTCATTGGAGTCTGCACCTTCCTTGAGGATGCATTGGGATGAAAGCTCCACTTCAATCGGGAGTACAACTTCCTACCCGTAAACCAGCGAGTACGGTGTTGCTTCTATGGCTATTTGGAGCGATGTCCTGTAGGACCAAAGTGCATAGGGGAGATGGTTGTGCTAGTCTCTATGTGTCCGAACCATCTTCTTGAGGATCCGAACCAAGGTCTTGTTGGCCACTTCGACTGCTCCATTCATCTACAACCTATAGGGAGACGCCTTGAGGTGGTGGATGTTGCATTGCTCGAGGTAGCCGGTGATCTGTTTGGTTGTGAAGTTGGTCCTGTTATTTGTTACTACCTTGAAGGGCACACTGTACCGAGTGATGATTTTGTTGTGTAGGAACTTTAGGGTGGCAACCGCTGTGATGGTCTTGTAGGATGGCCACTTGGTGAAGTAATCTATGGCCACCAGTATGTAATAGTGACCATTGGTGGCTATCGGCTTGACTTCGCCCACCACATCCAAGGCCCACACGGGGTAGTCCTCCTATGGTGACTCATCTGGGCTGTTATATAAAGGCCTAGGATTTGTAGCTTCTAAGCAATCGACCGATTTTGGTTCCCTTGGAGGGTTGATCGACTACAGGGTGTCTGGGTGGCCTGCCAGCTCTAACTCTGAATGTGAGGCTGGGGGTTGGACGTCTGTCCGGTTGGGGTCTTTTGTGAGGCGGCAGATGTTCTGATAATGGGTAGACTGGCGAAGTGTCGTAACCTCCACCTCTATACTTCCACCTTCCATAACCATCACCCATGGCACTAGAATGACTAAGGTGTTAGCGTACAGCTTGTGCTTGCAGTTGACGTGTTGGAAGTGGATGTGTTTGAAGCTTTCAGCCAAATGGAGCACGAGTTCTTGATACGACTGAAGCTTCAGATCCTTGGTCCTCCATCTGTTAAGAGTTTGGGAGATTACTAGCATAGCGTCATCGTGCATGTGTAGGTGTGTAAAAGTTCTTGATATGACTGAAGCTTCGGATCCTTGGTCCTCCATCTGTTGAGAGTTTGGGAGATTACTAGCATAGTGTCATCGTGCATGTGTAAGTGCATAACCTAATGCTCTAGTGCAAGATGCAATCGCATGATGCAGGCCTCGTACTCCGCTTCGTTGTGGGAGCATGCAAAGAGTAGCCACTTGACTACTAGCAGAATCCATCCTAGAGGATCCACTGGGACAACTCCTACTCTGCTACCTTTGACGTTGACTACTCCATCAAAGTACAGGGAATGGAATTCTGGCTGGTCAGGACCTAGCTCATTGATAGAGAAGACGGGCTTATCCAGAAATGAATCCTCTAGCAACTAGTAATCCAGTAGGGGTTGTTGTGCCAGCTAATTAGCCATGGCTTGGGCCTTCATGGACTTTTGGGACACATAGTGGATATTGAACTCGGCGAGGAGCATCTGCCCACCAGGGTCAGCTGGTCAACGAGATAACATAGAGGATCATGGCAGCTAAGCAATAGGACCGGGTAGACCACCATATAGTGCCGTAGCTTTTTCACCGTCCATACCAGTGAGACAATACTTCTTAATAAGCTTGTATCTCTCTTCTACCTCTGTAACTTTTTGTTGAGGTAGTATATGGCCTGCTCAATCTTATCGATAGCGTCATGTTGACCCAGCACAGTGCCCATGGAAGAGGGTGTGATAGACAAGTACATGAAAGGTGGCAGTCCAGGAGTAGGCAGCACCAGAATCAACGGCTAGGATAGCTACCGCTTGATCTGGTCAAATGCAGCTTGGCATTGTGTAGTCCATGCAAAGCTAGTGTTCTTCTTCAATAGCTTGAAGAACAGTTAGCATGTCAGCGTAAGGCGCGAGATGAAACGCTCGATATACTGCAACCTCCCTAACAGGCTCCAGAACTGTTGTTCTGTCTGTAGGGGAGGCATGTCAAGGATCGCCTTTCCTTTGTCGGGATTCACCTCGATTCTATGCTTGCTGATGATGAAGCCTAGGAGCTTTCCTGTAGTGGCCCCGAACGTTGATTTGGTTGAGTTCAACCTGAGCTTGTACTTCCTTAGGCACTCAAATAGCCTCCTCAAGTTCTTGAGGTGCTGTTGGTGTGTGCACGCCTTCACTACCATATAGTCGATGTATACTTTGACCTCTCTATGCATCATGTCGTGAAACAAGGTGGTCATGGCTCTTTGGTATGTTGCACCTATGTTTTTGAGCCCAAACAACATCACCCTATAGTAGAAGACTCCCCAAGGAGTGGTGAATGCGATCTTTTCCTTATCTTCTTCTACAATGAGAATTTAATTGTAGCAAGAGAATCCATCCATACTTGGCTACGTTGTCGACCAAGACATCAATGTGTGGTAGTGGGAAGTCATCCTTGGAGTTGGCCTTATTGAGATCCTAGTAATTGACACCCATGCGCACCCGACCATCCTTCTTGGGCATAGGCACCATGTTCGCCACCCATTCCAGATAGAAGATCGGCTGAAGGAAATAGATGCTCAACTGCTTTTGAACCTCCTCCTTCAGCTTTTGGGCCTATTCCTGTCTCATGCGTCTAGCTTTCTACTTCTTTCAGGTTTTCCTTATTTTCTACGCAAAAACAAGGTGGCAACTCAATGTCATGAGTCATCCGCCCCATGTGGCGATGTGCTCCAAACAACCAATTTCCTTTCTCTATACCTCGGCCAATTCGCTGACCCTACCAACAAAAGTTCATGGGTTTCCAAGCGATCATCGGGTGATCCACTATTCTGCTAAAACTTCACTAAAATCGAAGAGTTAGCTTTAACTCTACAATGAAATTGGGAAGTTAGCATAAAGCCCCAAATGTGTGGATTCAAGGGGGAGATGCATAGACCGGTAGCTAGGGGACAGGTATGAGCTTGCAAACCGGCTATCGCATATTCACCCAAAACCCGAATGTGAAGGATTGGTTGTGACAGCGACAGGTCCTCATTGTAAAAGCAATTTGTCGATGTACCTTCATTGCGGAAACAAGACAAACAACAAAGTTCTATTGTGAGCGGAACTTCCTCCCACTTGGGAAGGAGCTGGGGAACCGACAATCGGGGGTGTGTACCGACTTGCAGGCTAGCTACCGTGGGCTTGCTCGGAACCTGGACTTGGCTAAGTGCGGGGGAAATAACAAGTTTTACCCTATGGTTGGTTGTAACGCTACAGACTTTACTTTACATCCAGCCATAACATTACATGCCTTACTCTATGGCTAGTCATAACATTACAGGTTTTACTCTATGACCAACCGTAACACTATGGGCTTTACTGTACAGCTGGTCTAAATAAAGAAACAGAAGTGCGTAAAATGGAACTTTCGTTGAAAAAATCCTAGTGCTGGCGGAAGTTCCGCCCAGGTGAAAGAACTGCCGTTGAAAAATGCCTAGTGCTGGCAGGAGTTCCGTCCAAGCAACGAAACTACCGACTGACCAACACTATCCGACAAGTGATAGGTTCACTGCCGACTAACCTATAGGTCGATAGCCATGTCCTTACGTAGAACTTGTTGTGAAAGGACAAAGGGGACTCCCTCTTGCTGGGGGAGAGCTAGGGAACCGACAACTAGGGGCATGTACCGGCTTGCTAGCCAGCTGCCACGTGTTTTACCTAGCATCCAGATCAACGCTGGGTATGGGGGTCAACACGAGCACCCACAAAAGTTACTTTTGTGGGTACCTACAGTGCTCGTGATCCCATATATATATATATATATATATATCCCTTTGAATCTCATTAGTTGTTTTTAATTTTAATTTTCATAGTTTGCTTTATTGATTTGTTCAATCATTGTGTTATCTAGGTTCTTTGTGATCCTTGCATTCATAAGCATCCTTTTATTTTGTTTGTATTTCTAGAAGACATCTTGAACATGTGGCTCACTTCTAAGAATGATTTTGCTACATGAACAAAATTTATCAAGGCACTAGTTTACAACTCTTATTTTCTAAAAAATTCTAATAATCCTAGAACCATGTAAATAGCGATAGGGTTAAAATCACACTAGGATTTGTTTGTGGTTCCTTGAAAACACTTCACTTTGATGATCCCCCAAACTAAACCTATACTCATTACAAGACAATTAGCCTACAACAATACTAACCCTACACAAGAACATAATATTTTACTTTGATCAAGTCAAATAAGACCTAAGACATGAAAGTCTTCTACCATTCATAATCCTCTAACCACACCCTTGTAAACAAACTTTCCTTGAAGTCTTTCCATATATTTTACTTTTGCATGTGTTGTGTGGTGCTTCCCT
>JAMKPZ010000341.1:0-17047 GCA_024699675.1 Amphibolis antarctica
TGTGTAGGACACAGCTACCAGTAGGTCTTTTGTGAGGGATGCCAAGCCTTGTCTTGATAACTTAGTTGGGATGTCAAGCCCTAGGACAAGAGAAAAAGGGAGAAGTGGGTGTCCGTAAATGGGTTCTGGCACCCGGTTGTATTGGCGGACTTTGATGGGTTGCCAAGCCCTGAAGAGAGGGGACACTTGGTCAATCGCGACAAGTCAGGTATAGGATTGCTAATGGCCAGCAGAATCCTAAAATCTACCCTTCCCCTCTATAGGAGTCCGTATGCTTTTAGGACTCAGTAACAAGTAACTTTTTCTTCTCTTTTTTTTTTTCTTTTCCTTTTTCTCTCTCTTCTTCTCTTCTTCTTTTTTCTTTTCCTTTTTCTCTCTCTTCTTCTCTTCTTTTTTTTTCTTTTCCTTTTTTCTCTCTCTTCTTCTCTTCTTCTTTTTTCTTTTCCTTTTTCTCTTTTTTTTTTCTTTTCCACTTGAAGAACGATTCTAGCCACTGACTTTTCTTCTTCTTCATTTTTCTCTTTCTTTTCTGCTTTTTGCTATTCTTTCTCTTTCACAAAATAGAAGATCAAAATAAAAAACTGAATAAAAGAGTACTACTAGCCCTCCCCATGTGCTGTTGGCAAGTAAAATAACCCGATATTGTCGCGATTGGGTCCAAGGGGAATACCTTACCAAAGGGGAGCCGACGTTTGTGATCTCCCTCATTGTCAGGTGGCACTCGGGCTAGGTAAAAATGGGAGGTTGGATACTCATTCGGTGGGGAGAAGTGATCTCCCATCGGTATTTTGTAATCGCTCGGAATCAACATGAACTATGGAGATAAGGACAAACCTGGATTACTCACTCTGCTTCGTCTTGACGTCATCAGAGTAAAAATAGGTTGGGCGCTCGGGTTTTCGCTATAGAAACTTGGATGCAGTTGGTATCACTCCTAGGGTCGGTAGTTCGTCCCAGAGGTTAGGATAGCACTTCTTGAGTCGGATGCGCTGCTTGCTATTGCAAATTGTTCTCACCATAGGCCATAGATGCGGCTACCGGGTATGTTGAATGCGGCAGTTGACGGAAGGCTAGTTGGACAATGGAGTGTGTAAGTATTGGGGCAACAGGCTGTGGATGAGGGTCGGGCTGTTTGTCGGCTTCCTAGTGTTTCTTCTAGTGGATTATGACCCAGTGAACACACCAACTTCTGGGGGTGAAGGTTTGGTTAGCACTGTCGACCCTCTTCCTTTCTAGTATGAACGAGGCAGGATGATAGGAGGGCTGGATCTGCTTATCGTGCATGCAAGGTGCGACATGTGAGTCATACAAGGGGATTCACCAAGGAGCATACCTATCCGGAGCTAACCTCTCAGCCAATTGGTGGAGAGTCAGACGAAGACGTTGATGGCTGGCTTGTCTGAAGGTGGCAACCATGATGAGCCCCAGTCGAGTACACAACGTGCTTGTCATGTACTGCCATGGGTAGCTAGCCTCTCGGTCAACTGGTGAGGCGTTTGTCTGAGACGCCAATGGCTGGCCTGTTTGAAGGCGGCGACCGTGATGAACCCCGATCGGGTACGTGATGTGCTTTGTCACGTACGGCCACGGCGAGCCGGCCTCTCGGTCAGCTGGTGGGGCATCGATCTGAGATGCTGGTGGCCAGCCTGTCTGAAGGTGGCAGCCATGATGAACCCCGGTCGGGTACACGACGTGCTTATCACGTATGGCCGCGGGGTGCTGGCCTCTCAGTCAACTGGTGGGGCGTCGGTCTGAGACACTGGTGGCCGACCTGTCTTAAGGCAACGGCCGTGATGAACCCCGGTCGGGTACGTGATGTGCTTTGTCACGTACGGCCGCGGGTAGCTAGCCTCTCAGTCAGTTGGTGGGGTGTCAATCTGAGACGCCGGTGGCCGACCTGTCTGAAGGCAGCGGCCGTGATGAACCCCAATCAGGTACGTGGTGTGCTTTGTCATGTAGGGCCGTGGGGAGCTGGCCTCTCGGTCGGTTAGTGGGGCGTTGGTCTGAGACGCCGGTGGCCGGTCGGTATGAAGGCGGTGGCAGTGATGAACCCTGGTCGGGTACATGGTGTGCTTTGTCACGTATGGCTGCTTGCAGGGAGTTGGCCTCTCGGTTAGGTTGTGGGGCATCGGTCTAAGACACCGGTGGCTGGCCTATCTGAAGGTGGTGGCCATGATGAGCCACGGTCGTGTATGCGACGTGCTTGTCACGTACAGTCGTGGGGAGCTGGCCTCTCCGTTGGCTGGTGGGGTGTCGGTTTGAGACGTCGGTGGCCGGCCTGTCTGAAGGCGTTGGCTGTGATGAACCCCGGTTAGGTACGTGGTGTGCTTTGTCACGTACGGCCGTGGGGCGCTGGCCTCTCGGTCAGCTGGTGTGGCGTCGGTCTGAGACGTCGGTGGCCGGCCTGTCTGAAGGTGGTGGCCGTGACAAACCCCGATCGGGTACATGGTGTGCTTTGTCACGTATGACCACGGGGTGCTAGCCTCTCAGTCGGCTGGTGGGGTGTCGATCTGAGACACCGGTGGCCGGCCTGTCTAAAGGTGGTGGCCGTGATGAACCCCAATCGGTTATGTGGTGTGCTTTGTCACGATCGGCCGTGGGGAGTTGGCCTCTTAGTCAGCTGGTGAGGCGTTGGTCTGAGACACCGGTGGCCAGCCTGTCTGAAGGCGACAGCCGTGACGAGCTCTGTTCGCTTTGTCTATGGGTAGAACTTCTTCAACTGTGACAGATTGACTGGGCCGAACTCTTGTTGTGTGGCCTCATCAAAGAGGTAGGTGGCACCCCCGTTGAGGGTTTTGGTGATGATGTATGGGCCACGCTAATTTGGGGAGAATTTTCCCGTGGAGCCTGTTGGGAAGGTGGCACGAAGGACTAGGTCACCGGACGTGAGGAGCTAGGGACAGACTTTCTTGCCATAAGCCCTTGCCATCTTCCGCTGATAAGTCTGGGCATGCTCCAATGCTCTCAACCTTCTCTCATCCAGGAGATCGAGCTATAGCAGACGTGATTCCGACCACTGGTTGTCGGAGTCTGCTTCCTCTTTGAGGATGCAGAGGGATGGAAGCTCTACTTCCATCGGTAATACTGCTTCAAACCCATACACCAACGAGTATGGTGTTGCTCCGGTGGTGGTCCGTAAGGACGTCCGGTAGGCCTAGAGTGGTCATGCCAATCTTTGTGTGTTCGGACCATCTTCTTGAGGATCCAGACCAATGTCTTGTTAGCCGCTTCGACTACTTCGTTCATCTGTGGCCTGTAAGGGGATGCCCTTAGGTGGCGGATATGACATTGCTCGAGGTAGCCTGTAACCTGCTCGGCTGTAAAGTTGGTGCTGTTGTTAGTCACCACCTCGAAGGGTACGCCATACCGGGTGACAATGTGGTTGCGCAGGAACCTCTGGGTGGCGGCTGCTGTGACTGTTTTGTAGGACACCGCTTCCACCCACCTGGTGAAGTAATCTATGGCCACCAATATGTACCAGTGTCCGTTGGTGGCTGTCGGCTTGACCTCGCCTACCACATCCAAGGCCCACATGGAGAATGGCCAAGGGGAAGCCATGTTGTATAGCTCCTTGGGGGTTGCATGGATGAGATTTCCATGAATCTGGCATTGGTGACAGCGATGGACGTAGGTTGTGCAGTCTGGCTCCATTGTGCTATAGTAGTAGCCTTGTAGCATGATCTTCTTTGCCAGGAGGATCCCGTTCATGTGGGATCCGCAAACACCTTCATGGATTTCCTGCATGACCGTATGTGCCTCGGGCTGAGTCACACACCAGAGAAGAGTCTAGTTGTGAGACCACTTGTAGAGCTGTCCCCCACTGAAGACGTAGCCAGCTGCTATCCTGGACAGCGTACGTCGATCTTGGGTGGTAGCTTCTAATGGGAACTCTCCAGTCTCCAAGAAGGTTTGTATGTTTGAATACCAGGGGCGGTCTTCTTGCTGTGAGTTCCCTAGATCACCATCTGGGGACTTGGGGTCTGCACTGCTCGGTTCGTTGACCAGTGCCAGTTCTCTGTGTTGGTTGACTATTTGCCGGCTGTTGGGGCAGCTAGCCAGATGCAAAGTCGCGGATCTGACGTCTGCCTACCTGGGGACTTCTGTGAGGCGGTAGATGTCCTCATTGTAAGTCGGCCGGTGAAGCGTTGTGACTTCTATGGCTTTGCTCCGACCTTCCATGACCGTTACCCATGATGCTAGGACGGCCAGAGCATCTGCGTATGGGTTATGCTTGCAACCGATGTGCTGGAAGTGGACGAATCAGATGTTGCTCGCTAATCGTAGTACGAGCTCCTGGTACGGCTGGAGCTTGGGGTCTCGGGTTCTCCACCTGTTGAGGGTCTAAGAGATTACCAACATGGCATCACCAAACACACGCAGATGGGTGACCCAGAGTTCCAGTGCGAGTCATAGTCCCATGATGCAAGCCTCGTACTCCGCCTCGTTGTGTGAGCATGTGAAGAGAAGCTGCTTGGCTACAGGCAGCATCCATCCTTGGGGGTCTACTAGGACAACTCCCACCCCACGGCCTTTGGTGTTGACTGCTCCATCAAAGTACAGGGTATGGGGTTCCAGCTGGTCAAGATCTAGCTGGTCAAGATCCAACTGGTCTGGATCCGGCTTGTCAATGGTGAACATGGGTTAATCTGGGAATGAATCCTCCAACAGTTGATGTACCCTCTCTTTCATCCGGCTATCACCCGGAAGCCCATGGGTTTCCGTCGGCCTCGTCAGCAGATGGACCGAGGTACAAAGAATTGAAAGGTGTTTGTGTGAGCACATCACCACGTGCGGTTGATGGCTCGTTGAATGGAGTCGCCACCTTATTTTTGAGTAGAAAACAAGGAAAACTGGATGGGAAAGTGTCCTTCCGCCATCGAAATGATAAAACCATGGGAATCACGTAAAATCGTGTAACATGAGAGAACTGGATATGGGGCTCAAGGTACTGTTGGGGAAGGTGTTAGGCACCCCCAGACAGCTCGGGCATTCCTGACCTCTCTCCGGCTCTAAAATGGAAAACTACGATAGTCAGTTTGGCCACATGTGACCTTTCTCCGAAAAACTTTCCAGGGCCGCCGAACAACCGATTGGATATACCGTCTGCCGCGTCCTATCCCCATACTAGAGATGAGAACTTGCATTGTTACTTGGCCGAGGCCGACAAGAATGCATGCCAAAGACGACATCCCGGAAATCTTTTCGAGGCGTCGGGAATGTAGACTTACATTTCCCGGAGATCAGGGACCGGCTACCAGTTTTTATACCGGTTCCCCGGAGGCAGGCCAACTGATTCCTCGAACCATCTGTGCAAAGATGGGTTTTCGGGGAACCGGTGGCTGGTTATTTATACCGGCTTGCCGGTGGCAAGCCGGGTGGTTTCCTGGATCATCTGTGTAAAGATGGGTTTTCAGGGAACCGGTGGTAAGTTGTTTGTACCAGCTTCCCAGCGACAAGCCAGGTGGTTCCCCGAACCATCTATGCAAAGATGGGTTTTTAGGGAACCAGTGGCCGGTTGTTTGTATCGGCTTGCCAACGGCAAGCCTGGTGGTTCCCCGAACCATTTGTGCAAAGATGGGTTTTTAGGGAACCGGTGATCGGTTGGTCCCCTGAACCATCTGTGCAAAGATGGGTTTTCAGGGAACCGGTGGTCGGTTGTTTGTACTGGCTTCCCGGCGGCAAGCCAGGTGGTTCCCCAAACCATCTGTGCAAAGATGGATTTTTAGGGAACTAGTGGCCGGTTGTTTGTATCGGCTTGCTGGCGGCAAGCCTAGTGGTTCCCCGAGTCATCAGTACATAGATGTCCATTAAAGCATGGGGTTTTAACGGTGGCGTCATCCCGGGAACTTTTTTGGGCATCAAGAGAGTAGACTTACGTCTCCCAGAAAAACATACGGGGACCGTCGGGTTATACGTGTTCGTACACCCGAATGGCCGCCGCTGGCATCCTTGCCAGTGGTGTCAACCCGAAAACTTTTCCGAAGCATCGGGAGAGTAGACTTACGTCTCCCGGAAAAGCATTCGGGGACTGTCCGGTTGTACGCGTTCGTACACTCGAACGGCTGCCACCGGCATCCTTGCCGGTGGCGTCATCCTGGAAACTTTTCCGGGGCATCGGGAGAGTAGACTTACATCTCCCGAAAAGATGTACGGGGACCATCGGGTTGTACGTGTTCGTATACCCGGATGGCCGCCGCCGGCATCCTTGTCGGTGGCGTCATACTGGAAACTTTTCCGGGGCATCGGGAGAGTAGACTTACGTCTCCCGAAAAAAAACGTACGGAGACCGTTGGGTTGTACGTGTTCGTAAACCCAAACGGCCGCCGCCAGCATCCTTGCCGGTGGCGTCATCCCAAAAGGTTTTCCGGGGCATTGGGAGAGTAGACTTACGTTTCCCGGGAAAACGTACGAGGACCGTCGGGTTGTACGTGTTTGTACAGCCGAACGGCCGCCGTCGGCATCCTTGCCGGTGGCGTCATCCCGGAAACTTTTCTGGGGCATCAGGGGAGTATACTTACGTCTCCTGGAAAAAAGAAACGTGGGGGAACCCGATAAAACGAGTAAAATGGTTGGGAAACTCAGAGTTTCCACGTAAAATGACCCGATGGAAGGGTTGTAGTCGAGCCGAACTCGACCATGCTGGGTGGATTCACCCAGCCAGGAGGGCGGCCACCGGTACCCTCAGACACGTTTCTGAGGGAATCATACCCGGGGCGGCCCTCCGACCTTTCCCTTGCGTGGGAGAGGTGCTACATGGTCGGGGCTCGAGAAAGGTATCGTTAAAGCGTACGGAAAATGTCGAGGATGGGGAGGCTTACCTGTAGGGAGTCGTTGGCGGGGATCAGAAGTCCTCGCTTCGGTGCGACGAAAAGGCGTCGGGGCCCCGAGCTGCTTTCCTCCTTCAGAAACTTCAGCCGGCGTCTTCTCGAAGAGTCCCAACGTGCGTCTCCTCCAGAGGTTCTAGCCTTTTCTCGAGAGTGTGTCTGCCTTTTCCTTCCCAGAGCATCCTCCTCCCAATTGGGTGGAAGGACAACATCGAAGGCTGCTGGTCTAATGACGAGGGGAAGGACAACCTCACCTTTGGCTTCATGAAGAGTGTTGTCGAACCCTCTCATTACCCAGTCGGTGGGGAGCAAGTTTTGTTCTTTAATCCCCAACTTGTGTAGGACCTATAGTGGGCACAGGTTTAGCCCGGATCCGTTGTCAATCATGACCATGGGGATGCAGAGGTCCTTGTATTATACCCAAATGTACAAGGATAGGTTGTGATCGGTCCTAGCCGGCGAGAGGTCCAAGTCTGAGAAGTAGACGAAGGATGGGACTGTCACTGTGGCCACCATCCCTTCTATGGCCCCGAGAGCGAGGCCTTGGTTCACCTTTGCCACCTACAGTGCTTTGAAAAGTGTTTCCTGGTGCTCGGTGGAGGACCGGAGTAGATCCCATAGTGAGATGTGTGGCCGTATCCCCTGCAACTGGATTGATAAGTTCGAGGGTGACAGTGAGTGGGCAGCCAGTGTTGATGAGGTGGCAGCCGGTGGAGCAAGCGGACGGCCGCCAGTCGATGTCTGGCCTGGCACTCTCGGGATGGAGATCCCTCCATGGCGCAACTTTGGTTGATATACCTGGCCAGACCTGGTTATAGCCGTACATGTGGACGGCTGTTGTGGGAATGGGATGGGAGCTGGAGAGACAACTGCCTCCTTGCCCTTATGTTGCTCTAAGGTGGATGCAGATGGAGCAGATGGCGCGGTCAAGGGCGTGAACTGCTGCCTTGCCAGATGTGCTTGGAGTGGTGATGGTGCTACAGTTGTTGGAGCAACTGTGCTGGCTGGAGTGCTGGGCGGGGGAGTGAGATTGGCCGTTGAGACCTTGGGGATTGAGGACTCCGCAGGGATGGCCGCTCTGATCGGGGCGGCTGGTGAGTAGAGGATCACCTTGGGTCAGACTGGGGTGGCTGTCCCAGTGCTCGACACCCCTGACACGGTAACCATGGGTGCAACCCGAACAAAGGGTTTTCTAGAAGACGGGGATGGCCCTTTGAACCCTCTCTTTCATCTGGCTATCACTCGGAAGCCCATGGGTTTCCGTCGGCCCTGCCGGTGGATGGGCCGAGGTACAGAGAATTGAAAGGTGTTTGTGTGAGCACATCACCACGTGGGGCGGATGGCTCATTGAACGGAGTCGCCACCTTATTTTTGGGTAGAAAACAAGGAAAACTGGATGGGAAAGTGTCATTCCACCATCGAAATGATAAGACCACGGGAATCACGTAAAATCATGTAACATAAGAGAACTGGATACAGGGCTCAAGGTACTATTGGGGAAGGTGTTAGGCAACCCCAGATAGCCCGGGCATTCCCGGCCTCTCTCCGGCTCTAAAAATGGAAAATCACGACAGTCAGTCCAGCCACACATGGCCTCATCCTGGAAAACTTTCTAGGGCATCGAGAGGAACAACCTTATCCATTTCGGTGAAAACAAGTGAGCATCGACTAATGCGAAGATTCGCATGGGGTCCGATGATAAACGGGGCATCAGGAGGGTAGACTTATGCCTCCCAAGAAAATGGGAATTGCTGGGTTGTACGTGTTCGTACAACCAAACGACCATCGCCGGCAAGGATGTATGTCGGTGGCGTCATCCCGGAAACCTTTCCGGGCCATCGGGAGGGTAGACTTATGCCTCCTGGGAAAATGGGAACCGCTGGGTTGTACTTGTTCATACACCTGAACGGCTGCCGCCGGCAAGGATGCATGCTGGTGGCGTCATCCCGGAAACCTTTCTGGGGCATCGGGAGGGTAGACTTACGCCTCCTAGGAAAATGGGAATCACCGGGTTGTACGTGTTCGTACACCCAAACAGCCACCGCCAGTAAGGATGCATGCTGGTGCTCGACACCCCTGACACGGTAACCATGGGTGCAACCCGAACAAAGGGTTTTCCAGAAGACGGGGATGGCCCTTTGATCCCTCTCTTTCATCCGATTGTCACTCGGAAGCCCATGGGTTTCCGCTGGCCCCGCTGGTGGATGGGCCGACGTATAGAGAATTGAAAGGTGTTTGTGTGAGCACATCACCACGTGGGGCGGATGGCTCATTGAACGGAGTCACCACCTTATTTTTGGGTAGAAAACAAGGAAAACTGGATGGGAAAGTGTCATTCCACCATCGAAATGATAAGACCACGGGAATCACGTAAAATCATGTAACATGAGAGAACTAGATACAGGGCTCAAGGTACTATTGGGGAAGGTGTTAGGCAACCCCAGATAGCCCGGGCATTCCCGGCCTCTCTCCGGCTCTAAAAATGGAAAATCACGACAGTTAGTCCAGCCACACATGGCCTCATCCTGGAAAAATTTCTAGGGCATCGAGAGGAACAACCTTATCCCTTTCGGTGAAAACAAGTGAGCGTCGACTAATGCGAAGATTCGCATGGGGTCCGATGATAAACGGGGCATCAGGAGGGTAGACTTATGCCTCTCGGGAAAATGGGAACTGCCGGGTTGTACGTGTTCGTACAACCAAACGGCCATCGCCGGCAAGGATGTATGTCGGTGGCGTCATCCTGGAAACCTTTCCGGGGCATCGGGAGGGTAGACTTATGCCTCCCAGGAAAATGGGAACCGCTGGGTCGTACTTGTTCGTACGCCTGAACGGTTGCCGCCGGCAAGGATGCATGCTGGTGGCGTCATCCCGGAAACCTTTCTGGGGCATCGGGAGGGTAGACTTACGCCTCCCAAGAAAACGGGAATCGCCGGGTTGTACGTGTTCGTACACCCGAACAGCCGCTGCTGGCAAGGATGCATGCCGGTGGCGTCATCCCGGAAAAATTTCCTGGGCATCGAGGGGGCAGACTTATGCCTCCTAGGAAAATAGGAACCGCCAGGTTGTACGTGTTCGTACACCCGAACGACCGCTACTGGCAAGGATGCATGTTGGTGGCATCATCCCGGAAACCTTTCCAAGGCATCGAGAGGGTAGACTTATGCCTCCCGGGAAAAACATGTTGAAATCGGATAAAACGCATAAAACCTGCTGGGAAACTCAGAGTTTCCACGTAAAAGGACCTGACGGAAGGGTCAGGACCGAACCGAACTTGACCGTGCCGGGTGGATTCACCCAACCTGGAGGGTGGCTACTAGTACCTTCGGACGTGTTTCCGAAGGAATGATACCCAGGTCCGTCCTCCGACCTTTCCCTTGCATGGGAAAGGTATAGCATGGTCGAGGCTTGAGAAAAACATCGTTAAAATGTACGTAAAATGACAAGGATGGAAGGGCTTACCTGCAGGCAGTAATCAGCGGTGATCAAAAGTCCTTGCTCCGGTGCGGCGAGAGGGCGTCAGGGCTCCGAGCGTCTCCTCTCCTTGAGAACCTCCAGCCAGCGTCTTCTCCAAGGGGAGAAAGCCTACTTTTATGGGAGGGGGGAGCCCTCTTTTTATAAGGGGTTACCTTCCTTCTTTGGGGGGACCCGAAGATGGAAGGCGGCGCATGTCTTGGTTCAATCACACGGTCCGCATGATTGATTGATTGCAAGATTTAAGTGATTAAATCTCATCGTATCTCTCTAATTGATTTGCCTTACCTTTCTGGGTAGTTAACCGGTAGCCGCTACGTGGCAGGCGAATGCCAGATAGTTCTACCCGGCTACCTCACAAAAGGGGAGTATGTTGGCTTAGTTGGGGGTTTTGGGGAGTTGGCTTCCGGGTTTTTCTACCAGTTTACCGACGGCGGGCCAACTGGTCCCCCGATCCTTCTGACAAAGTAGGGGTTTTTGGGGAGCCGACTACCGAGTTTTTTGTACCGGTTTGCCGGCAGCAGGCCGGCTGATTACCAGACCCTTCTGTTCAAATGTGGGTTTTAGGGGAGCCGTTTACCGAGTTTTTGTACCAGTTTAC
This sequence comes from Amphibolis antarctica, assembly GCA_024699675.1. Taxonomy (NCBI): domain Eukaryota; kingdom Viridiplantae; phylum Streptophyta; class Magnoliopsida; order Alismatales; family Cymodoceaceae; genus Amphibolis; species Amphibolis antarctica. The sequence continues at coordinate 10,900 of JAMKPZ010000341.1, forward strand.
CAGCGGCAGGCTGGCTGGTTCCCCAAACTATTTGCACAAATGTGGGTTTTTGGGAAGCCGGTTGCGGGGTTTTTGTACCGATTTACCGGCAGCTTGCCAGCTACCCCCCCTAAGTTCGTTTAAGCATGGGGTCAACACTGCCGCCGGCAAGGATGCATGCTGGTGGCGTCATCCCGGAAACCTTTCCAAGGCATCGGGAGGGTAGACTTACGCCTCCCGGGAAAAATGGGAACTGCCGGGTTGTACGTGTTCGTATACTCGAGCGATCCCCGCCGGCAAGGATGCATGTCGATGGCATTATCCTGGAAACCTTTCCAGGGCATCGGGAGTGAAGACTTATGCCTCCCGGGAAAACGGGAACTGCCGGGTTGTACGTATTCGTACACCCGAACTGCCACCGCTGGCAAGGATGCATGCCAGTGGTGTCATCCTAGAAAACTTTCCGGGGCATCGGGAGGGTAGACTTACGCCTCCCGGGAAAATGGGAACCGCCGGGTTGTACATGTTCATACAGTCGAACGGCCGCCGCCGACAAGGATGCATGCCGGTGGCGTTATCCCGGAAACCTTTCCGAGGCATCGGGAGGGTAAACTTACGCCTCCCGAGAAAAATAGGAATCGCCGAGTTGTACGTGTTCATACACCTGAACGGTCACCGCTGGCAAGGATGCATGCCGGTGGCATCATCCCGGAAACCTTTTCGGGGCATCAAGAGGGTAGACTTATGCCTCCCAGGAAAAACATGCGAAAATCGGATAAAACGCATAAACCCACTGGGAAACTCAGAGTTTCCAATTAAAAGGACCCGACGGAAGGGTCACGACCGAACCGAATTCGACCGTGCTGGGTGGATTCACCTGACCTGGAGCGTGGCTGCCGGTACCTTTAGACGTGTTTTCGAAGGAATGATACCCGGGTTCATCCTACGACCTTTCCCTTGCATGGGAAAGGTATAGCATGGTTGGGGCTCAAGAAAAATGTCGTTTAAAATGTACGTAAAACGACGAGGACAGAAGGGCTTACCTGCAGGGAGTCATCGGCGGGGATCGAAAGTCCTCGCTCTGGTGCAGCGAGAGGGCGTTAGGGCTCCGAGCGTCTCCTCTCCTTTAGAACCTCTAGCCAGCGTCTTCTCCAAGGGGTGAAAAGCCTCGAGCACCTCCCACGTCCGAATGAGTGTTTCTCCGAGAGGGGGAAGCGTGCCTGAGGAGCATCTCCCACGTCCAAACAAGCATTTTTCAAGAGGGTGGAAGCCTGCATTCATGGGAGGGTGAGGCCCCCTTTTTATAACGGGTTACCTTCCATCATTGGGGGAATCCAAAGATGGAACCTGACATATATCTCGGTTCAATCACATGGTCCGCGTGATTGATTGATTGCGAGATTTAAGTGATTAAATCTCATCGTATCTTTCTAATTGATTTGGCTTACCTTTCTGGGTAGTTAACCGACAACCGCTACATGGCAGGCAGATGCCGGTTAGTTCTACCCAGCTACCTCACGAAAGGGGAGTATGTTGGTTTAGTTGGGGGGTTTGGGGAGCCGGCTTCCGGATTTTTTTACCGGTTTGCCAGCGGTGGGCTGATTGGTCCCCCAATCCTTCTAACTAAGTAGGGGATTTTGGGGAGCCGTCTGTCGGGTTTTTGTACAGATTTGCCAGCGGCAGGTCGGCTGATTCCCCGACCCTTCTATTCAAATGTGGGTTTTAGGGGAGCCGGTTGTCGAGTTTTTGTACCGGTTTGCCGGTGGCGGGCTGGCTTGCCACCCGATCCGTATGTTTAAGCATGGGGTCAACACCCTTGTTGCTGTGTAGGTCGTGAAGACCTCCTCCCCTTTTGGTTATTGTGGACAGTGAAGACAGAGGGCTAGAGTTGTTAGTAGTAAGGCTGGAGCTCCTCTAGCGTCGATAGGTTGTCAACCGGACAGATGTGGTTGACCAGGTTTAGCCATGTGGTTCCGGCTTCCAGCGGTTGTGTCGAAGGGAGGGATCTCTTTGTCCCTTGTCCGCGTCCAGTTGGATACGCGGACACCGGCTGCATATGCCAGAACCCTTCAAGCGGATGCTGTCTTCGGGGACCCGGGAAGACAATGTTTACCTAGGAGCTTCCCGTATGATTCGGGAAAGTCTGCTGGTTTGGTTCAGGAGATATGGGAGGCTGTTGATGAGACGTTGGATAGCATGTCTCAGCGTCTGGTAGTGGTCGGTTGCATGGCCTGCAGATCTATGATACTCACAGTACTGCTGCGAGTTGTACTAGGAGAGAAGAATAGCCGGGGGTGGTTTGACAAGAGGCAACGTGAGCAGTGTTTGTGCCCTACAGAACACTTGGCTCAATGGTTCCGAGAGCGACATGTACTCTGTTACGCGCGACTGTTGCGGCTGCAGGGGTGGCTGGAGTGGCTACCGCGGTTGCTATTGGATGGGGCGCTATTGGTTAGCGCCTGTTTGACCCCCATTTTGCCCTTGGTTCCTTTGCTAAGAGGATCTTGGGGCCGTTGCCTGCCATTGCCGCGACACCGGTTGCTCGGGTGCGGCTGCCGGTGGTGGAGCCCTTGGCCTCCACGGCTGCTGATTTGGGGCCGCTCGGGTGGTGTAGACCGGTTGCTGAACCAGGGTGATGGCTGGCGAATGATACTCTTTGGCCAGGGCGTACACCTGTTGTGGCTGATATGGCATGGGCGCGGCTGCCACGACCGTCACGGGAGACGACCGCGTGTTGTTCTTTCGGAAGCTATGATTGTTGCCTATGTTGTCGCATGTAACCGGCAGCCTGGGACGGATATTCCCTCCAATGTTGGCCCTGAAAGGAAGGGCCGAAAATCTTTCGGTCTTCAAGAACCCTTCTAGGTGGCTGTTGGCCTTGATCAGCTGGGAGAAGGTGGTGTATGACTAAATGCATGGGAGTGCTGCCAGTGATGGCTGAGCGCCCTATACAATCATGTCCAAGGAGTCTTCCTCGGCTAGTTTGTCTCGGATTTGTGATGCCAGGGCCCTCCATCTGCCAACGTAGCCACTGAACGGCTCGTTCTCACGTTGGCGAAGGCCACAGAGGTCTTCCAACTTGGGTGCCAGGTCCAAGTTGTATGCGTACTATTCCTAGAACATGTACTACAACTGCTCCCAGGTGTAGATTTCCGTGAAGTCCAAGGACATGTACCATGATAGTGCAGGTCCTTGGAGAGATTTTTGGAATAGCCATATGAGGAGCTTCTCCTCGTGTTGCAACGCCGCCATGTCTCTGTAGTAGGCCCGAAGGTGCACGCGAGGGTCACCGTGCCCGTTGTACTTAACTAGTTCGGGCATCTTGAAGTCAGGAGGGAGCATAGCCTCCGGATAGAAACAGAGGTTCTAGAAGGAACAGGAGGGTTCTGGTGGGCCAAATTTCATGTTTCAGAAGGATGCCTCCAGTTCGGCTATCCTCTATAGTAGTTGCCCTTGTAGGTCCGGCATCGAGGCAGCAGTAGTGGCGATTGCTGGCTGCAGTGGCGGCTGGAAGAACTGACCCATGAAAGGAGTGGTGACAACGTCATATTCTTCAGCATGTGGCATCTCCCGGACATAGATGGTTGGCCTAGGTGGGATTACCGAACTAATCCCTTGCTGTTGGTAGCGTGCCAACTTGTGAGCTAGGAGAGTCTGCTCAAAATATCCCGGTCGGGGTGGCTGGAAGGCGTCGACCCCTTCTATGCCCTCAGTGTTTGAGGGCGGCTGGTAGGATGGGCCGGTGTTCCGTTCGGGAACCGGCCTATTACCTTCAGTTCCAGTGGCCGAAGAAGCGGGTGGCACAGGATGTGTCGTGACATTATCGAATGCCCCATCTGTAGACAAGTTTGGTGCCTTGGGTTTATCTATAGCTCCAGCAGGTACAATGATTGGCTTGGTGAAGTTCGTCTTGGTGACGGTAGGTGGTGGTGGGTCGAAGACCATGGACAGTGGCACAGAGGCTGCCATAGTGACAAAAGGGGAAGATTCGGATGTTGCGGTGAAACCAGTGGCCATTGCTCTTGCTTGTGAGCAGGTCTGGACAGGGGGAGCCAGTGGGGTCCAGAACTTACAAGCTACAGAGGTCTACGAGGAGAATCTGCACAGAGGATCTGCAGGGGAACCAAAGAAGGATACAATGCATTTGAAAGCGGCTTCGCTTAGCAAATGCGATAAGTACACTAAAAATCCTAGCAGGAAACAAAAGACTAACTGTAAAAGAGCCATACAAGTGAGAGTTTGAGCCACTCAATCGATAAAAACGTAGCAAGTCTCCCTAGCGGAGTCACCAAAAATCTATACCCTCTCTTTCATCCGGCTATCACCTGGAAGCCCATGGGTTTCTGTCGGTAGAGCCAGCGGGTGGGCCGAGGTATAGAGAATTAGAAGTTGATTTTGGGAGCGCATCACCATGTGGGGCAGATGGCTCGTTGAACGGAGTCGCCACTTTATTTTTGGGTAGAAAATAAGGAAAACCGGATGGGGAAGTGTCCTTCCGCCATCGAAACAATAAAATTGTGAGAATGACATAAAATTGTGTAACGCTATACGAAATAAGAGAGAACTAGATATGGGACTCAAGGTACTGTTGGGGAAGGTGTAAGGCACCCCCAGATAGCTCGGGCAATCCTGGCCTCTCTTCAGCTCTAAAATGGAAAACTATGACAGTCAGCCCGGCTAAACATGGCCTCATCCTGGAAGACTTTTTAGGGGATCAGGGGGCAACTTTGCTTCCCCTAGTAATTGGGAACCGTCGGGGTCTACATGCTCGTACACCTAGATGACCGACATCGGCAATGATGCATGCCGATGGCCCCATCCCGGAAGCCTTTTCAGAGCATCGAGAGGGCAACCTTGCTCCTCCCGGTAAAAGGAAACCGTTGGGGTGTACATGCTCGTATGCCTAGACAGCTGACGTTAGCAATGATGCATGCCGACGGCCACATCTCGGAAGCCTTTCTAGGGCATCGGGAGGGTAGCTTTGCTCCTCCTGGAAAAAGGGGAACCATCGGGGTGTACACGCTCGTGCACCCAAATGGCCAGTGTCGATAATGATGCATGCCAACAGCCTAATCTCGGAAGCTTTTTTGGGGCTTCGAGAGGACAGCTTTGCCTCTCCCAGTAAAAGGGAAACTATTGGGGTGTACATGCTCATGCACCCAGATGGCCAATGTCAACAATGATGCATGCCAATGGCCTCATCCCAGAAGCCTTTCCGAGGCATCGGGAGGACAGCTTTGCCTCTCCCGATAAAAGGGAACCGTCAAGTTGTACATGCTCGTGCACCTAGACGGCTGGTGTCGACCATGATGCATGCCGACAGCCTCATCCTGGAAGCCTTTCCAGGGCATCGGGAGGACAGCTTTGCCTCTCTCAGTAAAAGGGAACCATTGAGGTGTACATGCTCGTGCACCCTAACGGCCGACGTCGGCAATGATGCATGCCGACAGCCTCATCCTGGATGGAAACTCCACATATATCATGATTCAATCACGCGATCGACGTGATTGATTGATTGCAAGATTTAAGTGAATAAATCTCGTCGTATCTTTCCAATCGATTCAAATTGCCTTTTCAGGTGGCTAGCCGGCAGCTGCGGTGTGTTAGCTGGATGTCAGTTGGTTGGGATCAGGGTCCGCCAGGAATTTAGCCGGTGATTTGGGGGAATAGGTCGTAGCGGATAGCTAGGACTTTGTGCCAGTTGGGGATCCTGCTGCTGTGTGTTTTTTCGGGAAGTCGGACTAGGTGTGTCGACGAACATACCTACACGTTGGTGGGACAGTTAGAGGTTGGCCACCGGGGCATTTTACTGGTGTGTCGGTAGTTGGCCGGCTTGTTTTACCTGGCCACCTAATAAGGGTTGAGCATGTCCACTTTATTGGGGGAGTCTGAGGGAGCCGACTACTGGGGTTAGATACCGGCATGCCGGCGGACGGCCAGCTGACCACCCGATAGGCCCTTTTAAGCATGGGGGTCAACAGGGAACCGGCTGCCAGAGTTAGATACCGGCATGCCAGTGGATGGCCGGTTGATCGCCCGATAGGCCCTTTTAAGCATGGGGGTCAACAAACTTGTAAAAATAAAATGCAACATTCAACATTACACTAAACATGAAATTATTCTCTAAATATCATAATCGAGTTGATAAGATGGGTGTTTGTAAATTGAG